>QFDY01001983.1:0-104673 GCA_003315925.1 Lactarius sp. MG121
GCTGCCAATAGAGTTTCTTCAACCTCTGAAGTTTACTTTTGTCTCTTAGCCGCTCTTGCTTCATCTCGCTGTTAGTGCTGCCAGCTCAACAAGAAAAACTCTCATCTATGGGAACAACTATTAGCAACAGGGAATTTGCATCTATCCTACTCAGTTCCCTTCCCCATTCCTATGAATCCACCATTAGGGTCTTTCAAAGTACCCATTTTTGTCCCATTATTGTACTTCACTATTCCAGAAATAAGGAGATGAAAATGGGTTGAATAATGGGATTTTTTGTGTTAAGGATGGGTTGCACTCATTTTTCACTTAATACCATTAATCCTATTCCATGAAGGAAGTGATTGGAGTTTGCTTGCTGTTTTCTTTGCTCAGGTTTCTTTCCATCATCCATCTGCTTCTTATGGGGAAAAACAACACTGCCACAGTGTAACGTCTACCACTGACGTTGGCCTGACTTAGGCGTCGGTGTAACGTGGGTTCCCCTCGGGTTGAAAGCGGTGATTATCAGGAGAGTCGGGAAACACCGCGGGGTGATGCTGGTAGGCTCCGAGGTGGTCGCAGTAAGTGTAGAGGGGGAGGTCGAGCAGGATGTTCAGGGGAACAGCAGGGACTTTATGAATGTACCTCCAACTGGGATGGTCGACGATGTAATAGCACTTGTAGGGCCTCACGGTTCGAGAGTTGAGATATTCAAAGACAAGGTGACACATGGTACCAGGTGGGTAGGAGACGGTCGGCATATCCACCATTCACGAGGGAACTGGGGATGGAAGTCACAGGGATCCCTTCTTGGTCTAAGGGATATACTGGAGCTAGTTCACTTAAAGGTCGACTTGGACCCTTAGCACAGTAGACGAGTAGAGAAGTGGTATTCGAAGAAGACCAAGATAGGGATCCTGGCCTACGACACTACAAGCTTAAATACACGTAAGGGAACTTGTTCTAGCTCCGCTTGAACTCGTAAGTAGCCAATAGCGTAAGTAGCGTAAATCCTAGGACTGGGATCCTAGGAATCAGTCATCCACCACGTAATACTTGTATCGTACAACAATAGGACTCGGAGAAGGGTGCATAAAGCATATCACGTACAACAATGGGAAGCATCAGTCAGCCGGAACACAAGGCAACAAGATCCGAAGTCCATGACGTATTACTACTGACATACCGAGTCATCACAAACACGTCAGAGTTCACAACCGGGCCGGACAATCCGAGAATGGAACGTAACATCACCCCCTTTTCAGGTTCAAGCCCCAGCTTGATAGCGCATGACAGCCAGAGGGTTAGTGCCGACCTCGCGCAGTGCGCGAATTCGAGCTATCTCCTCGGCATCCTCATCGGCTCGGGGTCCTCAATGGAGTGAGGCCCGCTCGTTTTCGATGCGGTCCACCGCATGAGCTCGTCAAAGTCGAGCGACGCACCGGTTCCTTTCAATCTCGATACGCTCCAGCTTCATCTGCTCCGCCGCTACCCTGTGTTGCTGCGCTCGCCATCCCAATGTCATGCAGCGGTAGCGGTGTACCTCTGCCATGAGGGTCGCATCCTTCATGTAAAGGAGCGCCTGATCGACCGAGTTGACTAGTCCCGCGTCGGAGAGCAGGAACGTGAGGTCGTCGTCGGTGTAAGCGGGGGCAGAGGACTGTTCGTTGTAGCAGGGGACGGCATGGACGGGTTTCCCGTACTGCTGGTTGCATCCGGCTCAGAAAGCCAGGACGAACGGGTCGGCGGTGAGGATAAGCTGAGTATACCAGGCGGGCCAAAGATGTTCCTGAGCGTCTCGTATCTGAAAGGGGATGTAATGGACTCCCCTGTTGTATTGGTACCCCCTGGGTGGGGGGGTCTCTGGCCGATCTTTGGCCTCCTGCACAGATTCCTCCATTTGATCTGTGTGAAGCGCGGATGGATATGTCTCCGGTAGTGTGATAGCTTCCCCGGTGGGTCCGCATAGTGGGGGGGTTTCCGAGTGTGTCGTGGTGAGATGGATGGCATAATGTAGATATTGATGCGCCTCGAGGCGCTTGGCTGGGTCGTACGGATCCCTGCCCTCGTCGGGTCCTGGCGGGGTCGCCGGTCGGCTGGGCATGTAACCCTGTTCGTCGCCCGCTGGAGTAGGCGCTCTGGTTGGGACGTAGTTGCTTCCAAGACGACTGGGCTGGTTGGTCTCGGAATAAAGAGTGGGGGACGGCGAAGGAACTTGGGATGACGAGGTGGAAGGAGGACGATCTCCTCGTTGGTGAAGGGCGAGGGTAGACGACAGGGGTGATGGTGGTGTGGACTGTACTCGGTAAGGTGCGGATAACTCGGTGTTGACGACATATCAGAAGTTGACTGGGGAGGATGGGCGCATGAGTGATGGTAGTAATAGAGGAAGGAGATGGGGACGTCTCTTGGGATTTCCCTGCGCTTATATGCGTCTTGTGAGCGGGGTTGGAATTTTTGAATTCCCGAATTGCTTCGTCTGCGAATATGTCATCCTTATCGATCCACTGATTGTCCGAGTCTGGGTACCCCTTCCACTTGACCAAATACTGCAGCTTGCGACTTCTGCCGAAGCGCCGGGAGTCTAGAATCTTCTCGACTTCGTATTCTTCTTCGCCACCAACTAGATCCGGTGGTGGGCGCTGATAATTGGGTCTGTGCGTGGGTGTTTTGCGATAGGGCGTAAGGAGGTCCACATGAAACACTGGGTGAATCTGCCATTGCGTGGGAAGTTCTAATCGATAGTTGACTGCGGACATCACCTGAACCACCTTAAACGGGCCATGTCTTCGTGCAGCAAGTTTCGCCATTGGCTAATGGGTGCGTAAGTGGCGCCCTTCTAACCATACCTGATCCCCTATCTGGAACTTGGGCGTATCTTTGGCCTTGATCCACCTCTGCTGCGCTTTGATCATCAGTGACTGCGCGCACTGGCGGAGTTCCTTGAACTGTTTGACCCTGAGCGCTACTTGTGGGATTGGTGACGGTCGATCGGTCCAGTCGGCGCGAGGGTTGTAACCCATGAGGAGTTGAAATGGGGATTCTTTGGTGGTTTCGCTGGGCCAATTATTGTGCGTAAATTTGGCCATCAGGAGGTAGTGAATCCAGTCGTCCTGTCGTTCGTTAACCCAGAATCGTAAGTACTGTTCCAACCACTGGTTGGTGTGTTCAGACTGTCCATCCGTACATGGGTGGTAAGCTGTTGAGATGTTCTGCTCAATTCCAAGGATCTTGCATAATTCGCGTGTGAATTTTGATGCGAACCAGGGGTCTCGGTCACTGATTATCTTGCCAGGTAATCCGAATCAGGGAAATACGTGTTTTACATACAGGGTGGTGGTCCCTTCAGCCAATATTTCTTCCTGGCAAGGGATGAACAGGGACATCTTCGTACAATTGTGGTCCGTTATCATGAGGATCATATCGCAGTCCTGTGCTACCGGAAGTTTAGTGATGAAATCAAGGGCGATGGTTTCAAACAGCATAGCTTCCAGTTTGGGGAATATTGGGCGCAGTGGCGCTTTGATGGCCCTGGTGTTGACTTTGATCCTTTGACAGTTGGCGCAACCTTTGACGTAGTCCATGACTTCTTGACGTAGTCCAGGCCACCAGTAGTATCGTTCTACGAGTTTGATGGTACGGCTGATTCCAGGATGTCCGTATACAGGGGGGTCGTGGTGTGTCTTGATGATTTCGCGTTTCTTGTGGAGACCTCCCGTGACCGCGTGTCTTCCATCTTTGTACCATGTGCCTTCAATCAGTTTGAGACCGTGTGAGTCGACCCATGGGCATATCTTGTCGGCGTCCTGGGCATATATTGGGTTGGTCTTTTCCATTTCTTGTACCGATATGGTGGCGTTGATTCGTAGTGGGTCTTCGGTGGTGTCTAGTGTAGTTGCCCTGACAAAGACCTCGTCTGGTAGTACCGTGACATGTTCGTTATCGCCTTCCCCTTGATCGTAGTCTGGGCATCTAGATAAGGCATCGGCCCTTCCGTTTGCCGTTCCTTTGATGTGGTGAATCTCAATGTCATATTCAGAGAGTTCGAGTACTTCCCGAGCTACTCGGCGACTTATCTTTTGTGGTGAGCGCCAGTATTGTAGGTTCATATGGTCTGAAAAGACTTTGATCTTGTGTGGAGATCCCGCTAAATAGTGGCGCCAGTTCCTGAGTGCTTTGATGATTGCTAAGAGTTCTAGGTCATAGATGTCGTAGTTCCGTTCTGCGGCGCTGAGGGTGTTGGAGTAATATGCGATAGGGTGTCTCTTGCCGTCTTCTTTGCATTGGAGTAATACCGCTCCTACTGCAAAGCCGGATGCGTCTACTTCCAGTTCGAACTGATCTTCTAGTTTGGCATGTGCAAGTACTGGTTCTTCTGTGACTAGCTTCTTGATTTTGTCAAACGCTTCTTGTTCCGCAGTTGTCCATGTCCATTCGACATCTTTGCGCGTGAGTTTGTTGAGGGGGCGTGCGTAGGTGGCAAAATTTCTGATGAAAGCACGGTAGAAGTTGCAGAAGCCTAGGAAGGATCGCACCTGTTTGACGTTCTTTGGGGTGGGCCATTCTTTGATGCCAGAAATTTTGATGGGGTCCATGCGAGTCACCCCCTTTTCAATGATTACCCCCAGGTAATCAATGCTGGGAGCGTGGAAGATGCACTTTTCTGGTTTGAGGAAGAGGTCATTTTGTTCCAGTAAATCTAGAATGTCATGTACCGTGTTGATGTGTGCCTGTTCGTTTGACCGTGTGGCAATGCCAATGTCGTCCATGTATACCCTGATGATCGTTCCCTTTGTCTCGTGGTATGCTATGAGGTCTTTGCAGATCTTGTTCATCATTGTTTGGAAGGTTGCCGGGGAGTTTGTTAATCCGAAGAACATTACCGTGGGTTCGAAGAGTCCATAGCATGTTTTGAATGCTGCTTTCTCTTGATCCCCTTCCTTGATGCGCACATTGTTGTATCCCCAGCGGATGTCGAGTTTAGTGAATATAAAGGCTCCACTGAGGTTGGCGATAAGTTCCGGTATGAGCGGAAGGGGGTATTGATTGTGTATGGTCCACTTGTTAATGTTCCTGTAGTCCTGTACCAGGCATAGTTTTCTGTCTTTCTTTTTGATGAAGAAGAAAGATGATGCGTACGGGGATTTGGAGGGTCTGATGTACCCTTTTGCCAGTTGTTCGTCGATCCATTCTTTTAACGCCTTGTCTTCTGCTTGGCTCATTGGGTAGACCTTGCAGTCGATGGTGTCCGGAGCGTCTGGTTTGAATTTGATGGCGTGATCCCATGGTTTGGAGAGGGGAAAGCGATGAGATTCTTCTTCGCTGAAGATCTTGATGTGTCGTTGGTACTCTTCCGGGACGGCTTTCTTTTCCGTGTATTGCTGCGCTTCGATGGCCAGTTCGGTGGACATGGTAGCTCGTAATCACGTTGTTTCCAGATCGCATTCCTGTCGTAGTTGTTCTTCGATGCATTGTTTGTTGGGCGTTCCTAGCAATTTCTGGACCACCAGTCGAGCAATGACAGGGTCTATGCGGGGTTTGGTAGGGTTGATAGTGCGGAGTACTACTGGGTACTCAGCTTCGTTAAGGGTGGCAGACACCCACTGAATGTCCAGTTGGAAAGTGGCCAGCCAGGGGTATCCGAGGATGATGTCTTCTCCTCCTACATCGGTGACGAGGAATCTCATGTCCTTCTTGATTCCTTTTAGTTTCGACCTCTAGATCCACACAGTGGGTTATCTTGCCCCCTTTGTTGTGTGTGCCGTCAATGTTCCAGATCTTTCGATGACGATCTAACTCCTTGAGGCCTAGCCTCATTCGTTTTGCAAAATCCGGATGGATAAAGTTGTTAGTGGCTCCAGAGTCCACTAGTGCTCGTTTGTCGGCCATGGCGTAACTTGCGCGCAATGAAACTGGAACATGCATAGATTGATAGCGCGTTATGAACACAGAGTTACACCATAATGCCCTCACCCAGGCCGTCAGGTTCAGGCGCTTTGAAAATCCTCTTGCCCCATTAGGTCCCAAACTACCAAATCCCTTGCTTCTTCATCAAGATTCCATACTCCGTTTATCCAGCTGGTCGCCCGTTCTTGTGGTGTTTCAGTGGTGGCGTGGGCGCCGCTGCTGCTGCCGCTGTCGTCTTTGAATTGGATGAGTGGTTCCTTGTGGACGCTTTGAACTTCTTCGATGAACGTGCCGCGCCCTTGGCGTGGTTGCCAATTTTGGTTAGTGCATGGGCGGCGTGGCTGGAGACAGTTGCGGGACATATGACCAAGTTTCCCGCAGTTGTAACAGTTGATGTTCTTCATGTCTACAATCCCTCTTCCTTGGGAGCGCCCTCCTTGTGGGGTGTACGGCGGCTTGGTGTAGTCAATCTCCTCCAATCCTGCGAGGCGCGCTCGTACTCTTCCGGGAGTAGTATCCATAGCGTCCGGGTGATTCCGGAATGCTTGCCATCCTTGGCGAGGCTGTTGGGGTTGATTTGGAGCGTTGAAAGTTCTGAGAGAAGTATTGCCCGGCTTACCGGGTCCCGGGGGTTTACGTCCCCCCAAACGCGTCTGCAGGTGCATCCATTTGTGCTGTTGTTCCAGCACCGCTACCTTCCACTGGGCGTAGGTGTTAGGGCTGTGGAAATTGTATGCATTCTTGTATAGTTCCACCGGAATTCCACTGGTGAACTTGTCGAGGACGAGAGAGTCGTCAAATCTATACCCTGCCTCGCGTACCGCTTTTTCGAACTTGGCGATATAAGAATTGATGTCTTGCCCCTCCATTCGGAATCCTTTTTGGAGGTCTTGTTGCGCCCGTTCCCGTTCAAGGGTGTCGGCGAAGGTGTTGCGGAAGCCGAGTTCGATGGCTTCCCAGATCCACTTGTTGTAGGGTCCGTGTTTGGCTTTGTACGCTTTGACCCATTTGGTGGTGGACAGGACCCACTCGTTGACATGATCTCCTTGGATGTAAGTGAGAAAGATCAGTGCTTTGTGATAAGGGAGAGTGAACGCAGGGTTGTCGTAGTTGGTTTCGACGAATAGTTCCCATTGCGTGAGGAACTGTTGAACTTTGGTGCGGTCTCCGGTGAATACCAGAGGTTCCTTGCCCATGAATTTCTCAGGTTTGGTTCCAACTGACACATTTGGTCTGGTGAAAAGGGGTCCTCCAGGGTCCCCTCCTCCGTCATCTCCTCCTCCGTCTCCTCCATGTCCTCCTGGTGGTGGTCCTTCTCCGTGGCTGATGCGTGCGGGTTCCTGGAACGTAGTGGGTTGCTCAGTGATTGTGGTAGTCATGTCTGTCGGGATGGACTCAGCTATTAATCCCAACTGGAGTTCTTCTTCTTTGGCTTGGGCTTCGAGGATACGAATTTCCTCTGGGTTACTGGCGAGTGATGGGGAAGGTGCCGGTGTTTTGGGCATTGGTGATCGGACGGGTTCTTCTTCTTGTCCGTCGAGAGGGCCCCACTGATCTCTTGTGGTTACTTTGCTTTGTAGGATGTCGATGTGAAGGCTTGAGCCTGCTGGTCGGACGACTTGTAATTTGTAGTGGAGTGCGTCCCACTTGAGTTCAGTCCAGCAAGTGTGTTCGAAGTTGAATTCTACTGGGATAAGTCCTGTAGTACCGTCTTTGTAAGTGTAGGAGACGATGTAGCCTGGGTCTCCTTTCTCAGTCTGCCAAAATGCTTCTTTGAGGTATTGCTTGGGGACGTTGCGTTCCCCTCTTCTGTCAATGTGATATGGGTGGAAGGGGATCCAAAGATCTCTGGTTGTTACTGCTGTGGAAGCCATGTTGAAGGATCTTGGTCTTAATGTAACGTCTACCACTGACGTTGGCCTGACTTAGGCGTCGGTGTAACGTGGGTTCCCCCCGGGTTGAAAGCGGTGATTATCAGGAGAGTCGGGAAACACCGCGGGGTGACGCTGGTAGGCTCCAAGGTGGTCGCAGTAAGTGTAGAGGGGGAGGTTGAGCGGGACGTTCAGGGGAACAGCAGGGACTTTACAAATGTACCTCCAACTGGGATGGTCGACGATGTAATAGCACTTGTAGGGCCTCACGGTTCGAGAGTTGAGATATTCAAAGACAAGGTGACACGTGGTACCGGGTAGGTAGGAGACGGTCGGCGTATCCACCATTCACGAGGGAACTGGGGATGGAAGTCACGGGGATCCCTTCTTGGTCTAAGGGATATACCGGAGTTAGTTCACTTAAAGGTCGACTTGGACCCTTAGCACAGTAGATGAGTAGAGAAGTGGTATTCGAAGAAGACCAAGATAGGGATCCTGGCCTACGACACTACAAGCTTAAATACACGTAAGGGAACTTGTTCTAGCTCCGCTTGAACTCGTAAGTAGCCAATAGCATAAGTAGCGTAAATCCTAGGACTGGGATCCTAGGAATCAGTCATCCACCACGTTATACTTGTATTGTACAACAATAGGACTCGGAGAAGGACGCATAAAGCATATCACGTACAACAATGGGAAGCATCAGTCAGCCGGAACACAAGGCAACAAGATCCGAAGTCCATGACGTATTACTACTGACATACCGAGTCATCACAAACACGTCAGAGTTCACAACCGGGCCGGACAATCCGAGAACGGAACATAACACACAGCCAAACCACCAAGCACCAAGCCAAAGCATATCACCAAGCAGGGCAAGAAGCTTGCTGCCACACCTGGGGTCAGTGACAATACCCTGAAAACTGTTGAGGAAGGGTCCTGAGTACACTGGGATGACTTTTGCACTGACCAGCTTATTGACTGGCTGGAGGACAATCCCAAAGACCATCAAAAGCTCTTCTCAGACTCATCACATGATGCAAAGAAAGAAAACTGGCCACATTGTGTGGCTAAGGGCTCAAAGTCCATCTTCCACAACAAGATGGCTGAGTACATCACATCTTTTCTGTGGATGTAGATGCCAGGGTTTGTGTTAAAGTGAAGGAGGACCTCAAGAAGTACTCCAAGGCAGTTGAGAACCAGATCTCTTAGTAAGTTGCACTATCTTTTTAAGGGTGGAGCAGTCACACTGATATCTTGCAAAGTTTGAAGCACAAATACTGTGAATTCACACATGAGCTTAGAAGAACAGGTATGGGACTAACAGTTGAAGAGATCCAGAAGGACAGCAACCTGAGCAATGTCCAGGGTGTGTTGCATGTCCACTATCATCTCTGCTCACTAACCAGATGATGCAGACAAACTTTTGATTGGTTTTCCTGTCTGGGAATGCTTGCATGGGTTTTGGTGCACACTTCCAAGTTTTAATCCTCATGTGGTATCATCTGAGCCTGGCCAAGATCTTGAAGGTGACACAATTGGGGTCTTGTTTGGAAACAAGGATGAGGCAGATGGCAGTGCAGGCCTGGGTGTTGGTGATACAGATGAGCCTGATGGCTTGTGGGAGATGGACAACATGCTGCTTGCTGAGGAGGAGGAGCATGCAGGTGGTGAAGCCAACAAGTCAGAGGTGTGCAATGTTTAGTGTTCTATAGTGGACCCATCTAACTAGATATTGTGTTCCAGGATTCTACACTGGGTGCTACAGAAAATGACCCTATGCAACTAGTGCACACTAGTAGCCCTGTTGTCCCTAAGCCATTTCCTGTCAACCACTGTTGAACACTGTCAGTTTCCAGCTTGGCCAGCCAGAGTTTAAAGAGTGGACCAGTGACCACCAGAAAGGTATCTGGCAAGCATTTACACATCAAAAATTCATTGGAGGCATCAGCAACCAAGAATGCCAAGCTGCTGGAGCTTGCAAAGGGCTCGTACAATTCTAAGACTGCAAACATCACCACAAAGCATCAGAAGATGATGTTGAGGGCTGAGCAAGAGTGTGAAAGCCAGCGGTATGCTGCTGAGGAGAGGGCTCTCATGATCAAGGAGAGGATGCAAGATAAGAAGTTCAAACACTGGGAGTGGGTGCTGAAGTATGAACTTGAGCTGGCTTGACTCAAGGCTCAGCAGGTGCAGCAAGGTGCTGTCCCACCTCTTGGTACCACCACCTTTCCTTTGAGACCTGGTGGTTTCAGGAACACTTGAGACATATACACGACACTGGACAACTTTAGCAACTTCATGTTCCCTGCACAGCCCTCAACTGCTACCCAGAGCCCTGACTCTGACATGTGGGGACCTGTTTTTTTTTTTTTTTTTTTTTCATTTTTGTGTGCCTGAGGGTAGCATACCCTATGTAGCACTACACTTTTTAATAAACTACATGTCTGTTGCTCTCCACTTCCCAGTAACTTTGCTTTATATCTTAGGTCCCCCCTGTCTCCCAGATGGAAGTTGGCATATCTTCCTGTCAAGCGTTGAAATTGGTGGGGTGCATGTGGTGCTGAGGTGTGAGGTGCAAACTTGGGTGCAAGCTCTGTGGTCTTGAGTTGTGTGAGTGTGGATGCTACCTACATCTTCTGCCTTTCTCTTCATGACTTGAGTGAACCTGTTTGATAGGTTTGGCAGGTTGTGGAGATGTGTGGTTGGTTAAACTGTTGGGTGTGCTTTGCTGGTCATGTATGCTGATGTGCATTGTTGCTGATGTTTTCCCCCTGTGCTCCCCTCTCTTCCTCCACATTTCCTTCTGGTTCCCCCCAATTGCAAGTCTCCCTGTCTCATGGATGAAGGTTATAACTTGAGCAATGGTTTTTGGGTTTGATATTATCTTTGCAAAATCTTTGTCTGACATCCTGTACTTTTTTGTAAGGGCCCATCTCTCGTGCACATACTGTCATGGATGCATTCATTTTTGCCTTTTGTGAGTCATGTGACCTGCCATCACATTATCTAGTTAGTCATGTGAAATATTGTGCACTTTTCATCATGTGACCTTGGGAAAGTATGCCCATACACAGAACATCCCTTTATAGTCACATTCTATAAACAGACAGACTCTCTGATTGGTAGGAATGCTCTAGAACACTCTAGAATATGCTTAGTAGGCATGTATTACATGCTGTATTAGGTTTTACTCAGCAAGATGTCATATGTAGTTAGCCTTGATGACAGTGCATCAGTCAGCACTAAAGATAAGGCTATTAATAGACACAATGTGTCAGCTCTTTAGTCATAGTTGATTACTTTACACTTAGTAACAGTGTTCAAGCTCCAACTTAATTGCAGCTGCAGTAGATACTTAAGCTTGCCTGTAGCATCCTGAGTGGAACCAACTTGTCCTCTTGGTTCTCCACTCAGGTGCGCATTCCTTTGTACTTCCTTTACTTCTGCCAATTAACTTGTCCTCTTGGTTCTCCACTCAGCCTTCCTTTGCATGACACTTTGTCTTGGGCCTTGAATAAAGGTTCTACACTGACATATGCTTCACATTGTTTGTAGGTTTTTGCACATGATTTATCTCCACACTGACATTGAGTCACACCCTTGACAGTTCACTCAACCTCCACTTGACTCAGTGTAGCTGATAGTCATACCGCTACACATACGCTGGGCAGTCCACTATGAAATGCTGTGGGCTTCGGTGTGATGACCACATGCTGGACAGCTTGCGCTGGCCACTCTTTTGAATCAGTGTAGGTATGCATTCAGCAGGAAATGTCCCACTCTCAGCTGGAATAGCCAGCTGGCTCCCTTCCTAGATATTTTTGGATTGCTAGTCAGCTTCAGGAATTTCAGGGATGGTATAGACAAGTTGAATCACTTAAGTCTACTCATGCGTGGGGATTCTTGCCAATCCTTTTTCCACGCATTTTTGAGAGCACTATTGCAGTTTTGCTTCACTGCTGATTTGTTGTAGCAGAGGGGTTTCTTCAGTATTCTTGGGAGGTCTTTGGCTGGTGATGTCTTTCCCTCTGCTGCTGCTTTTGCTTCTTTGTCTGCTTTCTCATTGCCTTCTATGCCAATATGTCCTGTGGTCCAACATACTTTGAGTTTGTAGTTTGCCATGCCTTTGCTTTTGCAGATGGATGATGCTGTGGTTATGCATGCATCTGCCAGGTAGTGTCCAGATCTGTTGCTTGGTGTTGCGAACACCTTAATTGTGGCTAGGTTGTCAGCTCCTATTGCGTAGCTTGTTCTACCCACTCTCTCTGTCTTGATAAGCTGTAGTCCTAACATTAGTCCAACTAGTTCAGCTTTGAAAACTGTGTGGTGCTTAGTCGATCCCAGGTGGTAGTGCAACGTCTGGGTTTCTCTGCCTGGTCTGACTAGTATTGCTGCTGCTCTGACCTTCCCATCTTGCACTGATCCATCTAAGTATACTTTGATTACTTCTTCACCTTCTTTGTCTGCTTTCTTGGATGCTTCTATATTGCCTGCAATGTCTACAGTGAAGGGCCTTCTGTGCAATGTGGCTGGGTTTCTTCCTATGGATGGGATGGTTTCATAGCTGTTCAGTTTCATGTCAAACAACTGCATTAAGTCATGGAGGGGAGATTTGTGTTTTCTGATTCTCTTGTTTGCAGCCTTTCTTGCTGGCTTGTGGAGGGGATGTTGTGCTGGGAGTGTCGCAATGTGTGCTGCTGCTCTGTACAGGTGCTTCTCTATTTCCAGGCACATCAGGAGTGTGTGTGCATGTGCATTGAGTGAGTTGGTAGGTGATGTGCACAGGCCTCCTGTGATGGCCAGTGTGCCTGCTCTTTGAGTAGAACCTAGTTTGTTCTTGCTCCTCTCTGTTCTCCCCAGTTCTCTTGAGCCTTTGTGTTTGCTTGCATGGCTTCCCCATACATCCACTGCATACAGTGTTCTCAGGATTGCGATGCATCTGTATAGCTGTTGGGCATGCTTTGGTGTGATGCCCCAGCTTGGGGCAGCAGTGCATCTTATTTGGGATGCCCATTTTGTACCTTTTTCTAGGGCATAGTTACACTGTGTGCCCCAGTCTAGGTGTTGGTTGAAGTATACTCCCAGGTATTTTGTGCTTTTGACTGGTTCCAGGGTGGTGTTAGGGAGTTCCAGTGGGTGGCTCTCCTTTTTGCTGTTTCTGTGAGCAAAGTCGATTAGCACAAGTTTGCTGAATTCGAAATGGGAGTTATGGTTGTTAGACCAGTCTATTGTGCCTCCCAGTCTCATCATCATGCTCTCCAGAATTTGGTGGGTTTTGATAAAGTTTGTCCCAGATGCTATTAGGATGGTGTTGTTGACATAAGCTATGGCTGATTCATTGCTGTTTGTTGGGATGTCTAAGATGTCCATGTTGTAATATTGGTATAGTATCATTGACAGAGGGTTGCCCTGACCAATCCCATTGTCTATTGGGATGCTATCTGAGGTGAAATCATTGAATTTGAGTGTAGTGAAGCATTCACAAAGTAGATTTTGTGTAAACTTCACCAAGGCTTTTGGAACTCTCCACTTTCTCATGTTATGTATTAATCTCTCATTGACTCCATTCAGGAAGGCCCCCTTGATGTCCAGGCAGAGCACCAAGGTTACCCTCTTTTTGCACCATGCATCTTTGATCTGGTATGTGAGTGCATGCATGGTGTCTGTGGTGGTGTGGGCTGGGCATCCTCCATAGTGGTGCATTGGGAGGAGCTTGTGCTTTTCTGAATAGAACATGAGCTGTTCCACTACAATGGATGTGAGGACTTTTGCCATGGTGTTGAGTAGCACTATTGGTCTGTAGGCTTTAGGTGTGTTGTAGTTTGGTTTGCCTGGTTTTCTCAGTATGATTGTCATGAACACTTTCCAGGGGGCAAAGTATAGACCTTTCCTGGTTATGGCCATGTAAATTTCCCAGAGTCTGTTGATGAGGACATCAGTGCATCTTATCAGCACTATATTGGGGATACTGTCTGGGCCTGGGGCCTTGTATGGCCCAAGGCATGCTATGTGCTTTTGGATTTGCTCTCTTGTTATGGTATTGGTGATGCAAACTGGTGCCGGGTATTCTTGTTCTTGGAGGTTGGCATGTTGTGCTTGGGGTTTCTTTGGGAAGAAGGTCATTGCAAGGGCTTTGCTTTTGTCCATGTTGTTGCTGGCCAGTTGTTCTCCTTCTGTGTGCATTACTTTCAAGTTAGGTATTCTTGTTTTGCCTCTGTCAGAGGCTGGTGTGGAGATATATTTGTGTGCCATCCAAATGTCTGGGTTGGAGGCTTTCTCCAGCCAGTCCCTCCAGTGATGTTGCTTTGAGTATAGGATGGTCTTGTTGTACTTCTTGCAGGCTTTTAGGAGGTCAGCATGGAAGTGGTGTTCTGGCCAGGCTCTGTATCTGAATGCTTTCCTTCCCAGTTTGTCTGCTTCCCTGCACAAAAGTTTTAGCTCTTTCAACCACCAGTGTTTGGACTTAGCATTAATGTCCATAATGGGCACTTCAAGGTTGATGGTGTCTTGGATTGCTTTTATTAAGTTGATGCATTCTTGGTTGAGAAAAGCTTGTGTGTGGATAAGCAATGGGAGGCCTAGGTTGGCGAGTTTATTTTTGAGTGTGTCAGTGAAGCTTTTCCAGTCTACTTCTTTGAAATTTCTGGTAGTCTTTGGTGGGGCTTTACTGAGGTCTAAGTTGAGTACTGTGACTATGGGGAGATGGTCTGTGTTGATTCCTTGCTCAGCTGGAACTGTGTCACATGTGGTGATTGCTTCAACTGTGTGCTCCATAGTGAAGATGTTGTCCAGTCTTGTCCACTTCTTTGTTACATTGTGTATGTGGGTGGAGATCCCACTGGGTAGCGCCATGTCCATGCCTAAGTCAGCTACGCTTCTGAGTAGAGTCTCTGCTGATTCCAGTGCTTCATGTGTGAAGAGTCTGTTATCTTCTGGGTTGTCCCAGTATGGGTGATGACAGTTGAAGTCCCCCAGCCAGAGTAGGTGATGTTCCTCCTGTGTTAGTTCCAAGCTTGTGATCTGCTGGGCATGCGCTCTGTGGTATGACATTAGTTCTTTTATTGTGTTGTTGTGCTCACAGTCATTGTATATATTGAATAGAGTCAGTGTTCCCCACATCTCCTTAATGTGGATGGCTGTTACATCTCTGGAGGGGAAGTTGATTTGTTCCCAGCTTTCAGTGAGGAGGTCACCCCTGACAAGTGTCACCATTCTGGTTTTGTCCAGGTGTTTGCCATGCGTTGAGGGGTAGATGGGCACCCAGTCCCTGGATGTGATAGATTTATTGAGGAAGTTGATTGCTGGTTCTTGGAGAGCTACTATGTCAATGTTGTATTCTGCTAGTTTACCACTGCTGATGATCCAATGCTGACATGCCAGAGATTTGTTGATGTTCTGTTGCCAGATAGTGAGTGCCTTGTGTTTTTTGTTTATCTGGTGTGTCTTCATGGGTTACATTGTTGGGAGGAGCTTGCTGTTGGTGCTGTGTTGGCCTTTGGGGGTTGCAGGTTGTAGTCTTCTTTGTCTCCTGTGTTGTGGAGTTGGTCTCCTTGCATGTTGGGTTGGCTGATGAAGAAGTTCTCCATTACTGCCTGTCCTTCTGCTCTGTCTGGTTTCCACTGCTTGTTTCTCTTGGTGATGGGGTGTGTAGGAAGTTGACATTTGGTTTGGTTGGGGGGTGGGAGGCTGGCTACTGTGAAATGCTCTGGGAATTTCTCTTCAAAAGGTAGTCTGTCTGGGCATGCTGTCAGTGTCCAATCTTCCTCTGTGGGGAAGTATACCAGTTTATTTTCTGGGTGGAAGCCATTGTACTCTTCACACTTCCTGTGGAATTCCAGGCATTTGTTATGTTTTGGTTTACAGACTGCCCAGCCCAGTTGTGGACTCTGATGTATTCATGACGACTTGGTACGTCAGCAGTAATAGTCATGGACTTGTAGCATCAGTCAGCTGTTGTGCCTTGATAACTGATTCCTAATATTGTGTACATGTATGATATTACGATAGGATGACTGATTCCTAGGATAGTGGTACTAGGGTTTGCTCTACTTACACTATTGGCTAGGATATGTTTCGAGCAGAGCTCTGAATAGCTCCCTTACCTGTATATAAACCCATGGTAGTATGACCAGGATCCGCATCTTGGTCTTCTTCAATTACCACTCTCATCTACTTGTCTATACAAGGGCCAAGGGTCCCTTTATGAACTAAGTCCAGCATATCCCTTTGACCAAGGGGATCCCCATGATACTACTTGATCCATTCCAAGTCATTGGATGGTATCCTACCCTGAGGATACTATGTGGCACTGTGTATTCCTATATCTCAACGCTTGCACCGCATGCCCCTTTAAGTACTTCTACATCTTGGACTCTGCTGAGTGGGCTGACCTCAAACTCATTGACAAACCCCCAGCAAACATTCCCAGGGGCGAACCCCTATACACTTTCCAAGACACCTTGGGCATCTTCCATCACCACCCTGCCATATTCCCAGACAGCATTTCCAACCACTGCTTTTACAACCACAGGAACCCACATCATCAATCGGCCTAAGTCAGGCAAGCATCTGTGGTAGATGTAACATTAAGACCAAGATCCTTCAACGTGGCTTCTGTATGAACAACAAAAGACTTCTGGGTGCCTTTCAGACCCTATTGCATTGAACGATGAGGAGAACGCAATGTCCCAAGAAATTTTTAACCAACGCCTTCTGGTCAACTGAAGTAGAAGATCTAGGCTATGTCGCACCCTATACTCACTGCAACAACTCAATCTGACTTGTCCCAGTAGAATTCAACTTCGAGAATCTCTGTTGGATGGAAATCAAGTGGGATGACCTTCACAACAAATACCAAGTCATCAAACCAGCAAGTGCTAGCCTCAATCTTGACATTCCATACAGTAGCAGCAATACGCGAGACCAGTGGGGACCCATTGATGGCCAAGAAGAAGAACCAATCCATTCCCCAACACCTAAAACACCAGCCCCATCCCCATCCCTAGCAAGTAACCCTGAGGACATTTGTATCCTCACAGCCCAAGCAGAAGAAGAAGAGGAGCTGCAGCTCACACTCTTAGCTGAGTCTATCCCTACTAAAATGACCACCACCACCACCACTGAGCAACCCAAGATATTTGAGGAACCTGTGCAAATCAATCACGGAGGAGGACCTCCAGGAAACAACCCACCTGCAGGAGGAGGTGGTGAAGGAGATGACAGAGATGGAGGTGATGGAGGGGGATTCCCCACCGCCGGATTCAATGTGTCCGTTGGCACTGAACCAGAGAAGTTCATGGACAAAGAACCCATTGTATTCACTGGAGACTGCACTAAAGTTCAACAGTTCCTTACTCAGTGGGGGCTGTTCATCGAAACAAACTTCGACAATGCCGCCTTCCAACTCCCATATAGGAAAGCCCTCATCTTCCTCACCTATATTCAGGGAGAACATGTCAACAAATGGGTCTTATTGACCACCAAGTGGCTCAAAGGATACAAGACCAAACATGGGCCATATGCAACTGGATGTGGCAAGCAGTGGAACTCAGATTCTGCAACACATTCGCTGACACCCTTGAAAAGGAACATGCCCAACAAGAACTTCAACAAGGGTTCAAGATGGAGGGACAAGACATAGATACCTACGTGGCCAAATTTGAAAAGGCTGTATGCAAAGCTGGGTATCGCTTCAATGACTCTTTAGTGCTTGACAAGTTCACCAGTGGTATTCCAGTTGAACTTTACAAGAATGCATACAACTTCCACAGTCCCAACATGTACAGCCAGTGGAATGCCACAGTTCTTGAACAACAGTGCAAGTGGATGCACATCAACATGTGCTTAGGAGGATGGAAGAACACCCCAGCTCCAGTTAAACAAGGGAATACCTCCCTTTGTACATTCAATGCACCAAACAGGCCTCAGCAGCAGAACAATTGGCAGCGCTTCTGCAATCATCCAGACGCCATGGACACCACACCAGGAAGAGTCTGAGCCCGACTGGCCAAATCAGAAGAGATTGACTATATGCGTCAGCTGTACACATCCCAAGGAGGGGGACGCCCTTAGGGCAGAGGAGTCATAAACACTAAGGACATTATCTGCTACAACTGCAACAAGCCAGGTCACTTCTCACATAACTGCCTGCAGCCACACCACCCATGCCCCAATCAGAACTGGCAACCACGCCAGGGATGTGGAGCTTACATTGAAGAAGTCCAAAGTGTAGCCAAAGGGCCACTTATTGACCTAGAAGATGATGGCAGCAGCACCTGCGGTGCCTGCACCACCACTGATACACCTTAAGATTGGGTGACCAGCTGGATAAATGGAGTCCGGAATCTGGATGATGAAGCTAGGGACTTAGTGGTTTGGGACCTGTTGGGGCAAGAGGATTTTCAAAGCACCTAAACCCAATGGCCTGGGTGAGGGCATTAAAGTGTAACTCTGTGTTCATAACGTGCTATCAATGTTATGTTTTGCTTTGTGGACTGCTCAGACCGGTTGTGGACTCTGACATGTTTGTGATGACCCAATGTGTCAGTAGTAATGTGTCATGGACTTCAGATCTAAATGCCTCGTGTTTGGGTGATTGATGTTGTATGTGATGTGTCTTACTATGCTGACTGAGGCCTCCTATCACTGTGGGCATTTTACAATGTAATCCAATTCAGTTGCAAAAATCTGACCAATCAGATTTTGTGAAATAGCTGACTGAATTGGATTACATTGTGAAATGCCCACAGTGTATTGTTGTACGTGTATGACATTATGATACAGATGACTGATCCCTAGGACTGTCGTACTAGGGTTTGCTCTACTTATGCTATTGGCTACATACATGTTTGAGCGGAGTCCAAACTGACTCACTTAACTGTATTTAAGCTTGTAGTAGTACCGGCCAGGATCCCCATCTTGGTCTTCTTCAAATACCACTTCTCTCTACTCGCCTTCTATACAAGGGCCAAGTGTCCCTTTGTGAACTAGCTCTGGCATATCCCTTAGACCTAAAGGGATCCCCATGACCTTCCTCCCCATTCCAACTCCTTGTGGATGGTGGACAGCGTGACTGAGTCTTACCCTGCTGATACCTTGTGCCACCTCGTATTCAAGTACCTCAATGCCTGCACCGCACGCCCCTTCAAGTGCTTCTATATTCTTGATTCAGCTGAGTGGCAATTCATCAGAGGCGTTCATGCCCCACCACCCAACATCCCTCTAGGCTTCACCCTTTACACGTACCATGACTCTATTGGAACCTTCTGCAGGCATCCCGCCATATTCCCCAATGTACCTGAGAACCACCGATACTACCCACATGGGAACCCACATCACTCAAGTGCCTAAGTCAGGCAAATGTCTGTGGTAGACATTACAATCAATCTATGCATGTTTCAGTTTCATTACATGCAAGTTATGCTATGGCCGACAAACGAGCACTGGTGGATTATGGAGCCACCAACAATTTCATCCATCTGGACTTTGCAAGATGAATGAGGCTAGGCCTCAAGGAGCTAGACTGTCATTGAAAGATCTGGAATATTGACGGCACGCACAACAAAGGGGGTAAAATAACCCACTGTGTGGATCTAGAGGTAGAGACCAAAGGCGTCAAGAAAGACATGAGGTTCCTCATCACCAACATAGGAGGAGAAGATCTCATACTAGGGTATCCATGGGGTGGAGGTCCAAGGGACTGATGGTGAAGTTGGAGGGTAGGGAAAAGAGGAGGGGCATCAGCCTGCACTCCCCTGTGGTACAGCGAATGCCCTAGTGTGTCACCAGCATATGGGGTCTCATTGTCATTGTCAGTGTTGGTGGCAGTAACAATCAAGGGGTGCTCAGCTGGGTAGAAGTTGTGGAGACTTCCTCAGGTTTTCTCAAGCACCAACTCTTCCTCCACATGACCCACACCCTCCAAATCCTCAGCAGCTCCATGATGAACAGCATAGGTGGAGATGCATACTCACAGTGAATCAAGAGGTACTGTGGTGAGATATGTGAGGCACAGGAAAGCAGAGATCTTGCAAGGTAAGCCTAGAGATGTCTGATAGCACAGAGTGAGAACTGGGGCTATCAGGGCGTACATGGTACACTATTTATACAGTCTAGAGACAATGACGCACTTGTACAATAAGGGTGTTATACAATAGACAGAATACAATAAGACCCAGAACAATAAGTGGGTCAGAACAAAGGGAAGTACTTAGACAATAAGTACAATAGAGAATCCAGAATAAGGATGATATCATAGTGACATCACAATAAAGATATAACAAAAGGATAGTCCAAAAGCGTAGTACAATAACAAGTCTGGAGTAGTCCATATGATGTCATTGTACAGTGATGTCATAGATAATGTAAAGGTCCAAGATTGTGATGATCATACATCTAATTTACATAAGTCCTGTATATCTAATCTAAAGCAGTCTGTTATCTGCGTGTCCATGGAGCTGCTAAGTGCGCACAGGTCACTTATCAACACTCCAACCACCATTTGGCTGCGATCTGGAGTTGCTTCCATTTCCACTCCTTCACTACCTTCCTCCACTCCTCCTCCACCTTCCATTCTTGCCACTGTAATGTTGCTGGTGATGGACTCCTCTTCCTGCCAGTGCTCAATTTGTACTGGGAGAGGTCAAGGTGAGGCAGTCTCACTGTCAATGAGAGCTGTGCAAAGCCAATCAACTTTGGGCATCATGAGGGAGACAGTGTCGAGATGTTGCCTGTCTTCAGTGACAAGCCACCAGCTGTTGGGGTTGCTGGTCTCAGGGGTGTGCAAGGCAGGGATAAGACTTTGAAGGGCAGTGATGAGCTCTTGATGGGTGATGGGGCTGTTGAATTCATGGGACCTCAACAGCCCAATGGGGAAATGGCCCAAATAGGGGATATAGCCCAATGGGGAATATGTGGGTCCACACAAGAAAACAACCAGACTGGGATTTGAACCCAGGACCTCCCAGATATATACTGGGTGCTCTAAACCACTGAGCTATATGGTCCTGAGTTCAGGGTATTGGTTTCACAATCATATCAACCATGACAGATTGCCTATCCAACAGGGGCTTGTGTTTCAGGCAACACAAGCGATGGTCTTGGTGGCAGTGGGAATAGAAGTGGTAGATCTGAGGAGGAAGCAAATGAAGCCAGTGTGATAAGAGTGGGGGAATGGCATGTCCCATCCAACTCTCCCTGTATTTATATGACTATGGGGTCGGACTTTGGATGATTCATACTCAGCTATAGCAACATCTGCAAATACATCTTTTTTGTTGACCCACTGTGTTACGATCTGTTCTCGGACTACCCGGCCCGGTTGTGGACTCTGACGTACTCATGATGACTCGGTATGTCAGCAGTAATATGTCATGGACTTTGGATCTTGTTGCCTCGTGTTCCGGCTGACTGATGTGCCCTATTGTTGTACGTGATGTGTCTTATGCGTTCGATTCCGAGTTCTATTGTTGTACGATATTGGTATTATGTTGTGGATGACTGATTCCTAGGATCCCCGTCCTAGGATCTACGCTACTTACACTATTGGCTACGTACGAGTTTGAGCGGAGCTAGAACTGGCTCCCTTATGTGTATTTAAGCTCATAGTACTACGGACCAGGATCCCCATCTTGGTCTTCTTCAATTACCACTCTCTACTTGTCTTCCGTACTAGGGAATCGCAGGATCCCTAAGTGAGTTAGCTCCGGCATATCCCTTCGTGACCAAGAGGGATCCCCGTGACTTCTATCCCCAGTTCCTCTGTGAATGGTGGATACGCCAACCATCTTATACCCACCCAGTACCATATGTCATCTCGTCTTTGAATACCTCAACTCTCGAACTGCAAGGCCTTACAAGTGTTACTACATCGTCAACCACCCCAGCTGGAGGTACATCCGTAAAGTCCCCGCAGTTCCCCCGAACGTCCCGCTCGACCTACCCCTATACACTTATCGAGACCACCTCGGGGCCTATCAACACCATCCCACGGTATTCCCCGACTCTCCCGACAACCACCGTTTTCGACCAGAAGGGAACCCACGTTACACCGACGCCTAAGTCAGGCCAGCGCCCGTGGTAGGCGTCACATTAAGACCAAGATCCTTCAACATGGCTTCCACAGCAGTAACAACCCGAGATCTTTGGATCCCATTCCGACTGTATCACATTGACAGAAGAGGGGAACGCAACATCCCCAAACAATACCTCAAAGGAGCATTTTGGCAGACTGAACAAGGAGACCCAGGCTACGTCGTTTCCTATACTTACAAAGATGGCACTACAGGACTCATCCCTGTAGAATTCAATTTCGAACACACCTGTTGGACCGAACTCAAGTGGGACGCACTCCACTACAAACTACAAGTCGTTAGACCCGCCGGTTCAAGCCTCCACATCGACATCCTACAAAGTGAAGTAACCACAAGAGACCAGTGGGGTCCTCTCGATGGACAAGAAGAAGAACCCGTCCGATCACCTACACCCAAGACACCCGCACCTTCCCCATCACTTGCCAGCAACCCTGAGGAAATTCGTATCCTCGAAGCTCAAGAAGAAGAAGAAGAACTTCAGTTGGGATTAATAGCTGAGTCCATCCCTACAGATATGACCACCACGATCACCGAGCAACCTACAACATTCCAGGAACCCGCGCATATCAGTCGCAGGGAAGGACCCCCACCAGGAGGACACGGTGGAGGCGGAGGAGGGGACGATGGAGGAGGAGACCCTGGAGGACCTCTTTTCACTGGACCGAATGTATCAGCAGGAACCAAGCCCGAGAAGTTTATGGGCAAGGAACCCCTGGTATTCACCGGAGACCGCACCAAAGTTCAGCAATTCCTCACACAGTGGGAATTATTCGTCAAAACCAACTACGACAACCCTGCGTTCACTCTCCCATACCGCAAAGCACTGATCTTTCTCACTTATATCCAAGGAGATCACGTCAATGAATGGGTCCTGTCCACCACTAAGTGGGTCAAGGCGTACAAAGCCAAGCATGGACCATACGACAAGTGGATTTGGGAAGCCATCGAACTAGGCTTCCGCAACACCTTCGCCGACACCCTCGAAAGGGAACGTGCTCAACAGGACCTCCAGAAAGGGTTCCGAATGGAAGGACAAGACATTGACTCCTATATCGCCAAATTTGAAAAAGCGGTACAAGAAGCAGGATATCACTTCAATGATTCTCTAGTTCTCGACAAATTCACCAGTGGGCTTCCAGTGGAACTCTACAAAAATGCCTACAACTTCCACAGCCCCAATACCTATGCCCAGTGGAAAGTAGCGGTCCTGGAACAACAACGCAAATGGATGCACCTACAAACGCGTTTAGGGGGACGTAAACCCCCGGGGCCCGGTAAGCAGGGCAACACTTCTCTCAGAACTTTCAATGCTCCAAATCGTCCCCAGCAACCTTGTCAAGAATGGCAAGCATTCTGGAACCACCCGGACGCTATGGACACCACCCCAGGATGAGTTTGTGCTCGCCTCGCAGGGTCAGAAGAAATCGACTACACCAAGCCACCATACACCCTGCAGGGAGGACGCCCCCAAGGAAGAGGGATCGTAGACATGAAGAACATCAACTGCTACAACTGCGGAAAGATTGGACACATGTCCCGCAACTGCCTCCAACCACGCCGCCCACGCACCAACCAAAATTGGCAACCCTGTCAAGGACGCGGCACGTTCATCGAGGAAGTTCAGAGTGTCCACGAAGAACCACTCATTCAGTTTGAAGATGACAATGGCAGCAGCCGCGGTGCCCGCGCCACCACTGAGACGCCGCAAGAACGGGCGACCAGCTGGATAAACGGAGTACGAAACCTTGACGAG
The DNA here is from genome assembly GCA_003315925.1 of Lactarius sp. MG121. NCBI lineage: Eukaryota > Fungi > Basidiomycota > Agaricomycetes > Russulales > Russulaceae > Lactarius > Lactarius sp. MG121. The sequence continues at coordinate 23,607 of QFDY01001983.1, forward strand.
GAAGCAAGGGACTTGGTAGTCCGGGACCTAATGGGGCGAGAGGATTGTCAAAGCGCCTGAACCCGACGGCCTAGGTGAGGGCATTATGGTGTAACTCTGTATTCATAACGCGCTATCAATCTATGCATGTTCCAGTTTCACTGCACGCAAGTTACGCCATGGCCGACAAACGAGCACTAGTGGACTCTGGAGCCACTAATAACTTTATCCATCCGGACTTCACAAGAAGAATGAGGCTAGGCCTCAAAGAACTAGACCATCATCGAAAGATCTGGAATATCAACGGCACGCACAACAAAGGGGGCAAAATAACCCATTGCATGGATCTAGAAGTCGAAACCAAAGGGATCAAAAAGGACATGAGATTCCTCGTCACCGATGTAGGAGGAGAAGACATCATCCTGGGATACCCCTGGCTGGCCACGTTCCAACCGGATATTCAATGGGCTTCGGCCACCCTTAACGAAGCTGAGTATCCAGTGGTACTTCGCACTATCAACCCTACCAAACCACGTATAGATCCTGTCATTGCCCGACTGGTAGTTCAGAAGTTGCTAGGAACACCCAACAAGCAGCGCATCGAGGAGCAACTACGACAAGAATGCGACCTAGAAACGACGCGACTGCGAGCCACCACGTCCACCGAATTAGCGATTGAAGCGCAACAATATACGGAGAAGAAGGCCATCCCAGAAGAATATCAACGACACGTTAAGATCTTCAGCGAAGAAGAATCGCATCACTTCCCTCTCTCCAAACCATGGGACCACGCTATCGAATTCAAACCAGACGTCCCAGATACCATCAATTGCAAAGTCTACCCAATGAGCCAAGCAGAAGACAAAGCACTAAAAGAATGGATTGACGAACAACTGGCGAAAGGATATATCAGACCCTCTAAATCCCTGTATGCATCATCTTTCTTCTTCATCAAAAAGAAGGACGGAAAACTACGCCCAGTACAGGACTACAGGAATATCAACAAATGGACCATACGCAACCAATACCCACTCCCTCTTATACCGGAACTTATCACAGACCTCAGTGGAGCCTTCATATTCACCAAACTCGATATTCGCTGGGGGTACAACAACGTACGAATCAAAGAGGGAGATCAAGAAAAAGCAGCCTTCAAAACGCGATACGGACTCTTTGAACCCACGGTAATGTTCTTTGGACTGACAAACTCCCTGGCAACCTTCCAGACTATGATGAACGAGATCTGTAAAGATCTCATCACCCATCACGAAAAGAAGGGAACGATCATAAGGGTATACATGGACGACATTGGCATCGCTACAAGGTCTAACGAACAGGCACACATCAACGCGGTACATGACATTCTGGATCTGTTGGAACAAAACGACCTCTTCCTCAAACCGGAAAAATGCATCTTCCATGCTCCCAGCATCGATTACCTGGGGGTAATCATTGAAAAGGGGGTGACTTGCATGGACCCCGTCAAAATTTCCGGCATCAAAGACTGGCCCACTCCAAAAAACGTCAAACAGGTGCAATCATTCCTAGGCTTTTGCAACTTTTACCACGCTTTCATTCGAAATTTTGCCACCTATGCACGACCCCTCAACAAACTCACGCGCAAAGAGGACGGCAAAAGACACCCCATTGCATATTACTCAAACACCCTTAGCGCCGCAGAACGGAATTATGATATCTATGACCTAGAACTACTGGCCATCGTCAAGGCACTCCGGAACTGGCGCCATTACCTAGCAGGATCCCCGCACAAGATCAAAGTGTTTTCGGATCACATGAACCTACAATATTGGTGCTCCCCACAAAAGATAAGCCGCCGAGTAGCCTGGGAAGTACTAGAACTCTCTGAATATGATATCGAGATTCACCATATCAAAGGGACGGCAAATGGAAGAGCCGACGCCCTATCTAGATGCCCAGACTACGATCAAGGAGAAGGAGACAACGAACACGTTACGGTACTACCAGATGAAGTTTTCGTCAGGGTGACCTCACTGGACACTACGGAAGACCCACTTCGAATCAACGCCACCATATCAGTGCAGGAAATGGAAAAGATCAACCCGATATACACACAAGACGATGACAAGATACGCCCATGGGTAGACTCACACGGCCTCAAGCTGATCGAAGGCACATGGTACAAAGACGGGAGACGCGCGGTCACCGGAGGCCTCCATGAGAAACATGAAATCATCAAAACGCACCACGACCCCCCTGTATATGGACACCCTGGAATCAGCCGCACAATCAAACTCGTGGAACAATACTACTGGTGGCTGGGACTGCGCCAAGAAGTTATGGATTATGTCAAGGGTTGCGCCAATTGCCAAAGAATCAAGGTCAACACCAGGGCCATCAAAGCGCCACTGTGCCCAATATTCCCAAAACCCGAAGCTATGCCATTTGAAACCATCGCCCTTGATTTCATCACTAAACTCCCCGTGGTGCAGAACTGCGATACGATCCTCACGATAACAGATCATGACTGTACGAAAATGTCCCTGTTCATCCCATGCCAAGAAGAGATATCAGCCGAAGGAACTGCCACCCTGTACGTAAAACACGTTTTCCCCCGATTTGGATTACCTGGCAAAATCATCAGCGACCAAGACCCACGATTTGCGTCAAAGTTCACACGCGAACTATGCAAAATCCTTGGGATCGAACAAAACATCTCAACAGCTTACCACCCAAGCACAGATGGACAATCTGAACACACCAACCAGTGGCTAGAACAATACTTATGGTTCTGGGTTAACAAATGACAGGATGACTGGATTCACTACCTTCCAATGGCTGAGTTCACGCACAATAACTGGCCTAGTGAAACCACTAAAGAATCCCCATTTCAGCTCCTCATGGGATACAATCCTCGGGCTGACTGGACCAATCAACCATCACCGATTCCGCAGGTGGCGCTCAGGGTCAAACAATTCAAGGAACTCCGCCAGCGCGCACAGTCGTTGATGATCAAAGCGCAGCAGGGGTGGATCAAGGTCAAAGATACGCCCAAATTCCAAATAGGAGACCAAGTATGGCTAGAAGGACGCCACTTACACACGCACCAACCAACGGCGAAACTAGCGGCGCGACGCCACGGCCCTTTTAAAGTTGTTCAGGTGATGTCCGCAGTCAACTACCACCTAGAACTTCCCACGCAGTGGCAGATTCACCCAGTGTTCCATGTGGACCTCCTTACGCCCTATTGCGAAACACCCACGCACGGACCAAACTATCAATGCCCACCACCGGATCTAGTTGGTGGCGAAGAAGAATATGAAGTCGAGAAGATTCTAGACTCTTGGCGGTTCAGCAGAAGTCGTAAACTACAGTATTTGGTCAAATGGAAGGGATACCCAGACTTGGACAACCAGTGGGTTGACAAGGATGATGTGTTTGCAGATGATGCAATTCGGGAATTCAAACATTCCAACCCCGCTCGTGAAGTACATATAAGCGCAGGGAAATCCCAAGAGACATCCCCATCCCCTTCTCTCACTACCACCAATACTCATGCGCCCATCCTCCCCAGTCAACTTCCGCTATGTCGTCAACACCGAGCTATCCACACCTTACCGAGTACAGTCCATGCCACCGTCACCCCTGTCGTCTACCCTCGCCCTTCACCAACGAGGAGATTGTCCTCCTTCCGCCACGTCATCCCGAGTTCCTTTGTCGTCCCCCACTCTTTATTCCGAGACCAATCAGCCCAGTCGACTCGGGAGCAACTACGTCCCGACCAGAGCACCTACTCCAGCGGGCAATGAACAAGGGTATGCGCCCAGCCATCCATCATCCCCACCAGGACCCAACGAAGGCGGAGATCCGTATGACCCAGCTGAACACCTCGAAATGCATCCGTATTTACGTTATGCCACCCATCTCACCACAACACACTCGGAAACCCCCCCGCTATGTGGACCCACCGGGGAGGCTCTCACACTACCGGCGCCACCTCAACCCGTGCTTCGCCGTGATCAAGAGGAGGAATATGTGTCGGAAGCCGAGGATTGGCCAGAGACCCCCCCTCCCAGGGGATATCAGTTCAATCGGGGAGTACATTACATTCCCTTTCAGATTCGAGATGCTCAAGAACGTCTTTGGCCCACCTGGTATACTCAGCTCATTCTCACCGCCGACCCCTTTGTCCTCGCCTTCAGGAATGGGAGCAACCAGCAGTATGGCAAACCTGTTCACGCCGTCCCCTGTTACGACCAGCAGTCCGCTTCCCCCACTTACACCGACAACGACCTCACGTTCTTGCTCTCCAACGCGGGACTAGTCAATTTGGTCGATCAAGCGCTCCTTCACATAAAGGATGCGACCCTCGTAGCCGAGGTGCATCATTATCGGTGTATGACCCTCGGCTGGTGCGCCCAACAACACCGAGTAGCAGCCGAACAGATGAAATTGGAGCGTATAGAAATTGAGAGGAACCGGTGCGTAACCTGACTTCAGCACGCTCATGCAGTCAACCGCATCGAGAACGAGCGGTCCTCACTTCATCGGGGGCCGAAAGCGGAAGAAGATGCGAAGGAGATAGAGGTGATCCGTCACATGCGATCTCTCGGCACTAACCCTCTCATGGTCATGCGTGGTCAAGCTGGGGCTTGATCCTGAAAAGGGGGTGATGTTACGATCTGTTCTCGGACTACCCGGCCTGGTTGTGGACTCTGACGTACTCGTGATGACTCGGTATGTCAGCAGTAATATGTCATGGACTTCGGATCTTGTTGCCTCGTGTTCCGGCTGACTGATGTGCCCTATTGTTGTACGTGATGTGTCTTATGCGTTCGATTCTGAGTTCTATTGTTGTACGATATTGGTATTACGTTGTGGATGACTGATTCCTAGGATCCCCGTCCTAGGATCTACGCTACTTACGCTATTGGCTACGTACGAGTTCGAGCGGAGCTAGAACTGGCTCCCTTACGTGTATTTAAGCTCATAGTACTACAGACCAGGATCCCCATCTTGGTCTTCTTCAATTACCACTCTCTACTTGTCTTCCGTACTAGGGAATCGCAGGATCCCTAAGTGAGTTAGCTCCGGCATATCCCTTCGTGACCAAGAGGGATCCCCGTGACTTCTATCCCCAGTTCCTCTGTGAATGGTGGATACGCCGACCATCTTATACCCACCCAGTACCACGTGTCATCTCGTCTTTGAATACCTCAACTCTCAAACTGCAAGGCCTTACAAGTGTTACTACATCGTCGACCACCCCAGCTGGAGGTACATCCATAAAGTCCCCGCAGTTCCCCCGAACGTCCCGCTCGACCTACCCCTATACACTTATCGAGACCACCTCGGGGCCTATCAACGCCATCCTGTGGTATTCCCCAACTCTCCCAACAACCACCGTTTTCGACCAGAAGGGACCCCACGTTACACCGACGCCTAAGTCAGGCCAGCACCCGTGGTAGGTGTCACACACTGATTCTCCAAGTTGGGGTAGCCCTTCCATTTGATCAGATATTGAGGGCATCTTCCTTGGCCAAAGTGCTGATGGTCTAGAATCTTCTTGACCTCATACTCTTCCTCTGTGTTTACCAAATCCAGTGGCAGGTGCTGGAAGTTTTCTCTGTGCATGGGGGTTTCGTGATAGGGTGTGAGAAGATCAATATGAAACACAAGGTGTATGCTCCACTGTGTGGGAAGTTCCAGCTGATAGTTGACAGGAGATAGTACCATAATGATCCTGAAGGGGCTGTGTCTTTGTGCCACCAATTTGGTTGTCAGCTGATTGGTTTGGAGATGTCACCCTTTGAGCCACATGTGGTCTCCTTCCCAGAATTGCGGTGTATTTTTGTGCTTGACCCACATGGACTGTGCCTTCTTGATCAGTTCTTGCACTTCCTTCTGCACTTCTTGGAACTGTTCCAGCCTCATGGTGACCTGGGGGATGGGAAACAGCTTATTGAGCCAATCAGTGCGAGGGTCATATCCCATGAGTAGAAAAAATGGCAACTTCCTTGTGGATTTGTGGGGTCAGTTGTTGTGAGCAAACTCTGCTATTGGTAAAAGGGGGGCCCAGTTATCTTGATGCTCGTTGGCCCAGAATTGGATGTATTGTTCCAGCCATTGATTGGTTCTCTCCAACTGTCCATCAGTGTGTGGGTGATATGCCATTGAAATATTCTGTTGAATCCCCAGTATTCTGCACAATTCACATGTGAATTTGGAGGCAAATCATGGGTTGCAATTGCTAATGATTTTGGATGGTAGTCTGAACTGTCTGAATACATGAGTGACATACAGGGCTGCTGTTTCTTCTGCTGAAATTTCCTCTCTGCACAGGATAAACACTGATGCCTTGGAACAGTCATGGTTGGTTACCATGAGGATGGAGTCATGACCCTCCAAGACAGGGAGTTTGGTGATAAAATCAAGGGCAATGGTTTTGAAGGGTAGTGCATCTTCCTTCAGTGTGATAGGGACAAGGGGTGCCCAAATGGGTCTGGTATTGACCTTGTGTCGCTGGCATTCAGTGCATCCTCAGACATAGTCCCAAACATCTTCTTTCAGTTCCAGCCACCAATATCATCATTTGACCAGTTGCATTGTCCTTGCAATTCCCAGGTGTCTGTGTATTGGAGGGTTGTGGTGGTTTTTGATGAGCTCTCATTTTCCCCCCTGGTCTCTGGTAATCATGTACTTGCCCTGTCAGTACCATACCCCCGCTATCTTCTTTAGTTGTTGTTGTTGAGCTGGCATCACTAACAGCGAGATAAAGCAAGAGCGGCTAAGGACAGAAAAGTAACTTCAGAGGTAGAAGAAACTCTATTAGCAGCGCTACACACCTAAGGACAGAAAAGTACTAGACTAGTGTCAGCGTAAGGTAGAGAGGCTTAGAGTAAAGGGACTTACACTTCAGAGGTAGAAGAAACTCTGAAGTGTGAGGGCGAAAACAGCAGTCCTTATATACAGGACGCTTAGCTAATAATGGTCTGTGCGCACTGGTGACTCAAACAAAATACACCTGGTCTGTGCGCCAGAGGGAGAAATGCCATTGGAGGGCAGAGAACAATAGAACTGCCTAAAGCAGTTAGGTCCGGTATCTTAACAATAAGAACAACAAGAACCTAATAAGGATCTAAACAATAAAGATAAACAATAACCGGTCCGTACAAGTCCGGAAGTCCAAAATCTAACCATAAGGGTCAGATACCGTATAAGGAAGGGAGTGACACAATCATATCCCACGAGACATGTGACTTTAAATTAGTCGCGTCTCAACAGTATAGAAACTGCACAAATGACACACCCATTATGATTTGGCCAATGAGTATCAGGTAGAGAAAGTGCACTTGTCTGGCTGATCTTCTGGGTGGTGGTCACTGTCTTGTTTGAGGACATGCCATGCCGCAACTCAAACTTGCTGTCCCTAGTGGACAGACAACCATTCACAATTGAGGAACAAGCTCCTCCTCAGTGCTCTTCCTCTGAGGGGATGGACATGCAGGCGGCATTTTTTGTTGATAAGTGACCTTTGCGCACTTAGCGGCTCTGGACGGACCGGACTTGCAGCATGGACTGCTTTAGATAAGATCTATAGGACTTGTAGATTAGATATTATGATCTGTACAATCTCGGACTTCTTTCTTATCTATGACATCATGTACAATGACATCATTCGGACTTCTCTGGACTTTACATTGTACTTTGCGTCTTTGTACTTTCCTTTGTTCTATCCTTATTGTAATGTCACTATGATATCATCTTAGTCTGGATTTCTTTTGTTCTTATCGCCTTGTTCTCCTTTTGTGTATTCCTCTTGTCCCATACTGAGAACAATGCTCCTTGTAATACGTGACTCTATGTTACCCTCCTTGTATCAGTGTCACTCTCTGTAAAGTATAAGTAGTGTAGCTTGTACGCTCCTGGTCCACATCAGTTCCTCACTGCTTGTGTGCCAGGTATGTTCCCTCTTCTCTAATGTAAGATCAGTTCCTCACTGCTTGTGTGCCAGAACTACCTTCTAGCTTCTCTTGCAAGATCCCCTCTGCTGCTTACCAGTTGCTCAGTGTATCTCACCACAGTCTCCCTTGTCACTGTGAGTATGCTGTCCATCTTTGCTGTTCATCATTTTTCATCACACAGGCCTCCATGGGGTGCAAGTTGTCATATATGCATCTGCAGCAATCATGGGTGCATTGGTTGTTGTCCAATGGCTAGGGCTGCATGTGAGCACAGTGAGGTCAGGAACAGAAATGGTGGGCTACACAGAGCCCAGGGAATGAGGGCCGCAAATAATCATGCACGCTCCGGCACGGCATGAAACTTCGCATAGGTGGCCACCAGGGTTGGAAACGTGTCCGGTTCGAGTTGCTAAGCCCGCGCGTAAGTGCAGCACACTGGGGAACACGAAAAATGAGCCTCACTGAACTCAAATGTCCGAAATCTAAAGGGGAAAGTGTACTACTGTCCAAGGTGTAAAATTGCCTTTTCAAGGCTCAGGGAGAGACCAAGCATATCAGTGTGAGAGAAAAAGGAGTGGTTGATGGGTGGAGAAATAAGGGCATCAAAGTGAGGCAAGACTCAGCTGAGGATGGGCTGGGAGAGTTGGGGTGCGATAATGAGAGATGTTGAAGACCAGTCCCAGTCTGTAACAGGGGCTGTCAGACAAGTTGTAGTAGAGTCAAACAGCGGTGATGTCTGAACTTTGAATTTGAACATTTGAAGACCCACCAGCACAGTACAAGTCCCATTTTCGTCTGGCTGAGCCAGTTCAGGCTGTTCAGCTGACTCAGCTGTCTGACTACCCGAAATGGCATAATTTCCTATTCGTACTTTTGAGTGACTCAAGCTGGCTCAGCCCAGCTGGAGCTAGCTCAATTGGGAATGGCTCAGCTCAGCTCACCATTTTTGGTCAAGCTGTACTTAGCTGAGCTGAGCCAAGCTAAGCTGAGCCACAGCAACACTAGAGCCATGGGTATCCTAGCACGAGATCCTCATTTCCTATATTGGTGGCAAGGAAGCACATCACTCTATGCTGCCCTTTAGTTTGTATGTTCAGATTGACGCAATGAGTGATACTGCCCACTTTGTTTTCTGTATTATCTATGTTCCATATTCTGCAGGGTTTTTCCAGGGGTTGCAACCCCAGGCCCATTCATTTTGTGAATGCAGGTCTTATTGTCACGGTACGAGCTAGGAGGACTCTATTACGGTACGAGGATTGAAGTGGACGCTTACTATACGGTTATGACTACGATAGTAAGCGTAAATTAGTCATGGACTTATCATCAGTCAGCAGGAGTCGTAGTACCATGTGATAGTACTATGACTCATTACTAGGATAGCGGTAGTAGGGTTCGAGCTATTATCGCTAGTAGTTACCACCTTAAAGAGGAGCTTTAAAGCTACCTCTACAACATGTATAAATAGTGGACCGCGAAGACCAAGAAACGCCATCTTGGTCTTCTTCAAATACCACTCTCGTCTTCTACTCTCGCGAAGGAACTCTCAAGGCCCTCCCTTACCTCTAGGGGGAAGACTTCGTTTAAAGTCCTGACCTTCGCGTCTAGGAACCTGGCCCTCTCAACACGACAAGTTGGAGTTGCTTTAGTACTGATTGGACGTGTACTGTGGATCGCCTTGGTCGTCTTTTATGGCCTTACCGAGACCTTGCATAATCATCTACGATCAGCTAAGTCGTGAACGCCTTTCTACGAGCTCAAGTCGAGCTGAACGCCGTGGTAGCGTAACATTAAGACCAAGATCTCCAATCGTGGCGTTCACAACAAGGGACCAGTGGAGAAACTTTCGACCCTACAACCTCGAAACTAGAGGAGAACGATCAGTACCACGACGATTCCTAGGTGCAGCCAGGTGGAGGGAATACCGAGGAAATACCGGATACTTTGTAGACTTCCCAGGAGAAGCAATCAGATATCGCCCAGTTGAGTTCAACTACTCCAACTTCTGTTGGACAGAGGTTACGTGGAACCCAATAGACAATCGGTGGGACGTCGTCAGGCCAGCCGGAAGACATTATCGCTGTGACATTGACTCAAGAGAACTACACGGGGACGATTGGGGATCACTAGACGGAGATAGCAGTAACAATAGCGAAGGAGAAGAGGAACAACCCAGAGAACGAGCACCATCGGAGTCAAGCCACGAAGAACACATAGAAGAACATACCGCTACAGAAAGCGAAGCGCGACCAGGAACCGGAGACGACTCAAGCCTATTAGCCCACATAGCTGAGTCACTACATATTACAGCCCCAGAAGAAATTCACATCCGAAGTCCCATGGCCACAGTAGTTGAAACACACGCCATGGAGGAAGTACAGCGTATTAGGGAGGAGGCCGAAGCCATCCTCAATCCCATCAACCCGAATACGGGACACAGGCTAACAGCCGACGATGCTGCGCTCTTCAGAGCCATAGGACCAGATCACCCCGACCCACCGGAAGGACCACCACCACCACCCGGAGGGCTTCCCGGAGGATTCCCAGGACAAGGACCAACAGGAGGAGGATTCCCAGGAGGAGGCCGACCCCCAGGAGGAGGACCTCCAGCAGGAGGACCTCCAGGAGGAGGAGGACCTCCAGGAGGAGGGCACGGATCAGACAGACTCTCAGGTGAACCTCCGACTGTCTTCGACGGGGACCGTACTAAATACGAGGCTTTCCTCACACAATGGCACGTTTATTGGGGAATGAACCTCGACGCCCCCATTATGCAAAACGAATATCGACGATCCCTCCTCTTCTTGGGGTATGTCAAGGGAGTCAACGTTAGCGAATGGACGCTATCCATTCTCGAATGGCTCAACCGGGAAGTACGACGAGGAGTGAGTCAATACTCCCAAACACTGTGGAACCACGTCGCGGCAGAATTCGCCAGAAGGTTCTCAAACATACTCGAGGAAGAGCAAGCACAAGCGGAGCTGCAAAAAGGGATTAAAATGACAGGAGAAGACATTGACGCGTACGTAGTCAAATTCGAGCAACTAGCCAGAAAAGCTCACTACAACCTGAACGACCGACAAACTATCGATTGATTCACCGCGGGGTTACCACGAGCCCTGTTCATGAAAGTCTACAAACTGGATGAACCACATACGTTCGAAGACTGGAAGAGATGCGCGCTACGAAGACAAAAGCAATACATACACATGAAAGCGCGTCTCGACAACTTCAAAACTAAAACCCCACCATCATCTGCACAGCCCCGGTGGAGACCTCAACCCCCGAATTGGGGACCACCGCGAGGACCACCTCCTCCTAGATACGACCCACACGCAATGGACACGTCAGCCGATCGAACTCGCGCAAGAGTGGCCGAAGTTGGAGACCCCAACAGACCATTTATCCCAAGACCACAGAAAGGAGGATACGGGAGAGGAGGAGGACCGCCACCTCGAGATATGAGGACAGTCGTCTGCTACAACTGTAGCCAAATGGGGCACTTCTCACGAAACTGCCCACAGCCGCGCCGCCGAACAACCACCAGCCGAATGGCCGACACGGACTACTACACACAGGAAGAACCACCCGCACAAGTAAGGACAGCAAACACGGCACCTCCGCAGCAACGAGCCAAAGACTGGCTAGCCGGAGTAGCCGGAGAATCGGATGACGTGAAAGACCTCATCCTCCAAGAAATGTGGGGGAAGGAGGGTTTTCAGAACGCCTGAACCCATCGGCCTGGGTGAGGGCAGTTAAATGTAACTCTGTAATCATGACTTGCTACCGTTCGCTCCGAATTCCAGTATCGATTCGTACAAGTTACGCTATGGCCGACATCAAAGCTCTCGTAGACTCAGGAGCCACCGACAACTTCATAAGACCATCATTCGCTAAAAGGATGGGCATGGGTCTACAGAAACTAGACCGCCCCCGAAAGATATGGAACATAGACAACACCGAAAACAAGGCGGGCAGTATCACCCACTACACCGACCTCGAAGTCCAGACTAATCAAAAACGACAGAAGCTGCGCTTCCTAGTCACGGATATCGGGAACGAAGATCTAGTACTAGGATACCCCTGGCTAGCCACATACGAACCCACGATCAACTGGAGATACGCAACCATCCATGAAAAAATGCTTCCAGTTGTAGTACGCTCCATAAACCCCACAACGGAGTACCACGTCATCGGTGCTCTCAAGACAGAAGACAAACAGGAAATACTAGATGAACTCACCAACGAGTGTCAGATACGTACCACCGCGACTGAACTAGCGATCGAAGCTAAACAGTTCCACGACAAGGTAGAGCTTCCAACAGTATACCAGAGGTTCGCGAAGATCTTCAGCGAAGAAGCATCAAATCGATTCCCACCGTCTAGGCCATGGGACCACGCCATCGAATTTAAGGAGGGAACTCCAACGGCCATCGACTGCAAGGTCTACCCCATGACCCAAGAAGAAGACGGCAAATTAAAGGAATTTCTCGACGAGCAACTAAAGAAAGGCTACATATGACCATCAAAGTCACCCTACGCGTCCTCATTCTTCTTTATCAAGAAGAAGGATGGAAAACTCCGACCAGTACAAGACTACAGGAAGATCAACGCCGTCACCATCCGCAACCAATACCCCCTACCCCTCATATCGGACCTGATCACAGACCTAAGCCAAGCGCACACGTACATGAAACTCGACGTCCGCTGGGGGTATAACAACGTCCGTATTAAAGAAGGAGACGAACACAAAGCAGCCTTCAAGACACGGTACGGTCTTTTTGAACCCACGGTTATGTACTTCAGACTCACTAACTCCCCGGCCACGTTCCAAACAATGATGAACACCATCTACCGAGACGTCATCATCAAACACGAACGGAAGGGGACTATCATACGAGTATACATGGATGACATCGGCATCGCAACAAGGGACCCAGCGGGACAAAGAGAACACGAAGAGGCAGTAAACGACGTACTCCAAGTAGCCATGGAACACGACCTGTACTTCAAGCTCGAAAAATGCCTATTCAACAAGCCGCGAATGGATTACCTGGGGGTAATCCTTGAAAAGGGGGTAACACGTATGGACCCGGTAAACATTTCCGGTATCAAAGACTGGCCAACACCTACAAAGGTCCGTGACGTACGCTCCTTCCTAGGCTTCTGCAATTTTTACCGACTCTTCATTCGCGGCTTCGCCACACACGCCAAACCACTCAACAAACTCACGAGAAAGGACGCGGAATGGAAATGGACAGACGAAGAAGATAAGGCCTTTCGAAAACTCAAAGCCCTAGTCACAGAAGAACCCGTACTTGCCCACCCAAAACTTGACGACCCGTTCGAACTCGAAGTAGACGCCTCAGGATTCGCAACAGGCGCAGTCCTACTCCAAAAGAAAGAGGACGGCAAGCGGCACCCGATCGGCTACTATTCGGCTACGCTCAACAAAGCAGAACGTAACTACGACATATACGATCTAGAACTCCTAGCGATAGTCAAAGCCCTCAGACACTGGAGACCACTACTAGCTGGGTCACCGCACAAGATCAAAATTTACTCGGACCACATGAACCTCCAATATTGGAAGCTGCCGCAAAAGATCAGCCGGAGAGTGGCAAGGGAAGTACTGGAACTCATGGAGTACAACTTCGAAATTCACCACATCCCAGGAAAGAAGAACGGTCGCGCAGACGCACTATCCAGGCGACCCGACTACGACCAAGGAGAACGAGACAATGAAAACGTAGTAGTACTACCAGAAGATGTCTTCGCACGAACCACAACAGTACAAGCCACAGAAGACCCGCCGCAGACAGAAATCACCCTGCGATATTGGGTGGACTCTCAACAACTGAAGTTCGTAAACGGAGCATGGTATAGACAAGGGAAGTACGTCATTACCGGACCCTTAGAAGAAAAACGAAAGCTCATCGCCGCACACCATGACCCCCCGGTACACGGACACCCCGGGATTGCACGAACTACGAGACTAGTAGAACGGAGATACTGGTGGCCGGAACTGAAACTAGACGTCCGAAACTACGTACAAGGATGCGCCGAGTGCCAAAGACACAAAGTCAATACGCGACCCACCAGGGCTCCACTAGTACCCATCACGCCCAAAGAAGACACACTCCCGTTCGAAACCATAGCCCTCGATTTCATCACAAAACTCCCAACGTCACAGGGATTCGACACTATTCTAACTGTAACAGACCACGACTGCAGCAAAGCCTCAGTGTTCGTCCCCTGCAACGAAGAGATCACCGCCGAGGAAACCGCAGGGCTCTACGCCATTCACGTGTTCAAACGATTTGGATTGCCGTCAAAGATTATCAGCGACAGGGATCCCCGATTCGCCTCCAAGTTCACGCGAGAACTGTGCCGAATCCTGGGAATCCAACAGAACATTTCCACGGCATATCACCCCCGAACCGATGGACAATCGGAACGCACCAACCAATGGCTAGAGCAATATCTCCGCTTCTGGGCAAACAAGCGTCAAGATAACTGGGCAACTTTCCTACCAATAGCCGAATTCGCGCATAACAATTGGCCCCACGAGACGACAAGGAAGTCCCCATTCTCCCTTCTCATGGGGTACGACCCGCGCGCTGATTGGCTCGATAAGCCATCCCCGATCCCACAGATCACCACAAGGCTGGAACAGTTCCGAGAAGCACGGGAAGAAGCCCAACAGCTTATCAAGAAGACGCAACTCATGTGGATCAAACACAGAGACACCCCCAAATTCCAAGTGGGGGACTACGTATGGCTGGAGGGACGTCACCTGAGAACCAATCAACCAACTCCCAAACTAGCGGCAAGACGGCATGGACCTTTCAAGGTCACGCGGGTTCTATCGCCTGTAAACTACCAACTAGAACTTCCCACGCAGTGGAGTATCCACCCCGTATTCCACATCGATCTTCTCACACCTTATCGCGAGACGCTCATGCACGGAGAAAATTTCCAGCGCCCACCACCAGATCTGATGGAAGGGGAAGAAGAATACGAGGTCGAGAAGATTCTGGACCACCGGCACTTCGGCAGAAGGAAGCGCCTTCAGTACCTGATCAAATGGAAGGGATACCCCGACTCGGAGAACCAGTGGGTCGATGTAAACGACGTGTTCGCAGACGAGGCTCTAGCTGAGTATCAACAATTAAATCCCCGCACGACCCGAGAGTTAAAAGCCAGGAAGATTTCGTCAAAATCCCCATCACCCTCCACCTCGTCTCTTCACGCTGGCTTCCTCTCATCCTTATTCACAACCATGTCCATTCCCGCTACCGCCGAGGCCGTCGCTCGCGTTGCCGCAAACACGAGCCCCATCACCCATCAAGAACTCATCGACGCCCTGCAGAGCCTCGTCCCCGCCAAGCACACCCCCGACACCAGCAACCCCGCCAGCTGGTGGTTGGTCACCGAAGACGGCCAGCGCCTCAACCGCACCCCACTCACGACGCCCGAAGTTGATCGGCTTCGCGCAGCTCTCTGCGACAGTGAGGTGTCCTCACCTCGACCTCTCCCGGTCCGAGTCGAGCAGTGGGTTGAGGAGCCGGTCGCCGGCGACGTCACGATGGCAAGATTGGAAGCGGGAGCGCCAATGGCTGGAGGTAGCGAGGGCGTGGAAGCGGGAGCAGCTTCAGAGGGCGACCGAACGGCGGTCGGAAATGATGGCGAGGAGGAAAGCAGGGGCCGTGGAGCGCATGAGACGATATTGGAACAAGCGCGGGGGAGCCTCCACGATTACTACCCAGATGAGCACCCGCTCATCGTCACTGCCACCGACACTGACCACCCCGACGAGACCCCCTACGCCTGTGACACCACGGGCCGCCCCTTATACCGAGGAGGAGTTCGAGCGGACGCTCCTCCCCTCTTCCCACTACTCCAGTTACGACACCGCGCCTTAGGGCCCGCCCCCCACGGTTACCTCCACAACCGCGGGGAGAACTTCGTCCATTACCCGATCACAGACAGCCAGGGACGTACCCGCCAGGCCGCGTTCATTCAAGTTATTATGAATGCGGACCCCCTGGTGCTGGGCTTGACGGAGGACAGTGAGAAGGTGTATTCGAAGCCGCTCTACGTGGAGCCGCAGGTCCGGGCCCGAGGTAAGCCCCACTACCCTCAGGAAGATCTTATGGTCTTCGCCGGCGGCTACCACGACCGCCCTCGCGTCGATCGCGCCCTCGGAGAGCTGCACGACGTGAGCCTCAAGGCCGAGATACATCGGTACCGATCCTACGCGTACGAGGCCGAGCGAATGGAGCAGCGGCTCCACCAGCTTGCCGCCGCGTTGGGGGGCATCAAGGGGGAAATGGCCCGGAGCAAGTTTCGATTGGAGATGGCCAATGCCATGGACAGGATTGAGGAGGTACAGGCAGGTTGGATGGGAGGGACCGGTGATCGCCGGCGACGTGGGCGTCGCACCTGAAAAGGGGGTGATGTCACGGTACGAGCTAGGAGGACTCTATTACGGTACGAGGATTGAAGTGGACGCTTACTATACGGTTATGACTACGATAGTAAGCGTAAATTAGTCATGGACTTATCATCAGTCAGCAGGAGTCGTAGTACCATGTGATAGTACTATGACTCATTACTAGGATAGCGGTAGTAGGGTTCGAGCTATTATCGCTAGTAGTTACCACCTTAAAGAGGAGCTTTAAAGCTACCTCTACAACATGTATAAATAGTGGACCGCGAAGACCAAGAAACGCCATCTTGGTCTTCTTCAAATACCACTCTCGTCTTCTACTCTCGCGAAGGAACTCTCAAGGCCCTCCCTTACCTCTAGGGGGAAGACTTCGTTTAAAGTCCTGACCTTCGCGTCTAGGAACCTGGCCCTCTCAACACGACAAGTTGGAGTTGCTTTAGTACTGATTGGACGTGTACTGTGGATCGCCTTGGTCGTCTTTTACGGCCTTACCGAGACCTTGCATAATCATCTACGATCAGCTAAGTCGTGAACGCCTTTCTACGAGCTCAAGTCGAGCTGAACGCCGTGGTAGCGTAACACTTATAAAGTTGTCAGTGGCTCCAGTGTCTATGAGCCCTTTGATGTTGGCCATGGCATAACTGGTGTGAATCAAGACTGGAATTCTAAGTGAACAGTAGCAAGTCATGATTACAGAGTTACAATTGACTGCCCTCACCCAGGCCAATGGGTTCAGGTGTTCTAAAAACCCTCTTTCCCCCACATCTCTTGAAGGATGAGGTCTTTTATGTCATCACTTTCTCCTGCCACCCTGGCTAGCCAGTCCTTGGCCCTTTGCTGAGGTGGCACTGTATTGGCACTGCGTGCCTGTGTCAAGGGTTCCTCTTGTGTATAGTAGTCCATGTTCATCATTTGGCTGGTGGTTGGCCTTCTGGGGGTATATGGCTGCTGGCAGTCTCATGAGAAGTGGCCCAGTCGGTTGCAATTGTAGCAGATTACTGCCCTCATATCCCTGGGTTGTCCTCCTCCTCTTTCAAATCCTCCTCATTGCGGTTGAGGTATGAATGGTCTATTTGGATCTCCCACTTTGGCCACTCAAGCACATGTTTGATCTGCCAATGTGTCCATGGCATTTGGATCATAATGTGGCAGTGGTGGTCCACATGGCAGCCCCCAGTTGGGTGGCGAAGGTCTCCATCACAGCTGGGCTGATGATGGGGGGTTCTTATTTTTGAAGTTGTTGAGCCTTGCCTTCATGTGGATGTACTGTTTCTGCTGCTGTAGGGCACAAGTCTTCCACTCTTTAAATGTTCTTGGCTTGTCTAGTTCATAGACCTTTATGAACAGGTTTCTCAGGAGTCCTGCCATGAATCAATCAATGGTTTGTTGGTTGTTAAGGTTGTAATGAACCTTCTGAGCTAGTCATTCAAACTGTACCATGCACATGTTGATGTCCTCTCTTGTTACGTCCTAGCAGGGACATGGGTTCAAGGGGTTTCGATATCACACAAGTACCAAGCAAAGACGTCTATTGTCTTATTGCTATGAAGTATGAGTGGTCTGGAGTGGGACACAGTGTGTACCACTACTCTGCGATTAGGGCTCCTCGCCCAAAGTGTCTAGCACTTCTCTATACTCAGTCTTGTGAGTACACAGAGTCTAACAGGTGTGACACGTTGATATAGTTCAACTGCAAAGACTTCAATGATGTCCGGGTTAAGGACAGAGGTAGGGGATGCACAAGTAGAGAGGAAAGATGAAGTCACACAAAAGGAGCGAAGGCAAGGTTGCTAGATTGCAAACAAAGCCAAGTCTGGCTTCCTACAGTGTAAAGTACAGCTTTAAATAGGACGAGGTTCCAAACAACATGAACACAAGTCCACACAGAAGTAAAGAGTCGAAACAAGTTGAGGCACTGATGTAGAAGTGGAGTCTAGTGTGGCTAACATTGATAGCCCCTTTGGTAACAAATTAAAGGACAAATGGAGAGAAGTGAAATGGAATAACAAAAGACCATACAGTGGAAGGAAGTCCGAAGCGTCGGATCATAACATCTCTGCTCATTTTTAGTCCTTTCTGGAGTTCCACCTGGGCCTGCTCTTCTTCAAGCATATTGGTGAAATGTTTTGCAAATTCTGTGGCAATGTGGTTCCACAGTGTCTGCAAGTATTGGCTCACCCCTTGACGTACTTCTCAGTTTAGCCATTCTAGCATCATCAGCATCCATTCACTGACATTTGTTCCCTTGATGTATCCAAGGAAGAGGAGTGACCTTCAATAGTCATTTTGCATGATGGGGGCATCCAAGTTCATTCCCCAATATATGTGCCATTGTGTCAGAAAGGCTTTGTATTTAGTTCTGTACCCATTGAAGATGGTAGGGGGTTCACCTGCTAGCCTGTCTGATCTGTGTCCTCCTGCTGGTAATTCTCCAGCTGGTCCTCCTCCTCCTGGAAATCCTCCTCCTGTGGGTCCTTGTCCAGGGAGTCCCCCTGGTAATCCCCCAGTGGTGGGGGTGGTCCTTCTGGTGGGTCAGGCTGATCTGGCCCAATGGTGTGGAAAATAGCAGTGTCATCTGCTGTCATTTAATGTCCAGTTTTAGGATTGATGGGTCTGAGGATTGCTTCAGCTTCTTCCCATATGCAGCGCACTTCTTTATTGACATGTGTTTCCACCTGTGTAGTGGTTGCCATTGCAGGGGATTGAATGCGAATTTCTTCTGGTATGGTAATGTGTAAGGACTCAGCTATATGTGCCAGTAGGCTTGAGTCATCTCCTGCTATATATGCTTCACTTTCTGTCACTGTATGTTCTTCAACTGGTTCTTTGTGGCTGGACTCCAAGTGTGGTTGTTCCCTTGGCTGCCCATCTTGTTCTTCGTCCTCTTATTTGCTGTCTCCATCAAGCAATCCCCAGTCATCCCCTTGTAATTCCTGTGAGTTGATGTCGCAACGGTAGTGTCTTCCTGCAGGTCTCACTGCGTCCACTTGTTGTCTATGGGGTTCCCCATAACTTCCACCCAGCAGAAGTTGGTGTAATTGAACTCAACTGGTTGATACCAGGTTGGGTCTGCTGGGAAGTCAACAAAGTATCTGGTGTCCCCTCGGTATTCTCTCCACTGTGCTGCTCCTAACAATCTTCAGGGTACTCCCCTTTCTCCTCTTGTTTCAAGACTATAGGGCCTGAAATTTCTCCACTGGTCTCTAGTCATAAACACCACATTGGATATATCTTGGTCTTAATGTTACATTACCATGGTGTAAGTCTGACTTGGACTTCAAGAAGGTGGACACAACTTAGTGGCAGTGTGATAAGATAGCATCAAAGGTTCGGAGTATTCTGTATGCCACTATCAAGGCAATACAAAGGGCTTGTGTGATGAAGACAATCACCACCAATACACATGGTGGGGCCAGAGTGATCCTTAAGCTTGTAGGCTAAGGTGAAGATGAGAGACAATGGTGCGAAGGCCCAGTAGATGATTTAGACAGTGGTATTGGAAGAAGACCAAGATGTTGTATCTTGGTCTTCGCAGGCCACTATTTATACAATAAGGAGATGGCTTTAAAGCCCTCCTGTGAAGTCCAAATCCCAGTAGCATAAGTAGCTCAAACCCTACTACAGCTATCCTAGTAATGAGTCATAGTAACTATCACGTGTTACTATAACTTGTGCTGACTGATGCAAATAGCCCATGACTAATTACTACTTACTACCATAGTCATAACCATATAGTAAGAGTCATTCTGCCTCATTCATAACACAATACATCTGTCTGTAACAAAGAGGACTTTGGCTTTCTGTGCTTCTACATGCTGCCTGTTACATTTTCATTTGTGAACTGCCTGGCCTGGTTGTGGACTCTGATGTACTCATGATGACTCAGTATGTCAGTAGTAATGTGTCATGGACTTGTAGCATCAGTCAGCTGTTGTGCCTTGATGACTGATGTCCTAGGATTGTTATGTGTACAATATTACCAGTTGATCACTGATTCCTAGGATAGTGGTACTAGGGTTTGCCCTACTTATGCTATTGGCTAGGACACAATTCAAGCGGAGCTTGAAATAGCTCCCTTACATGTATATAAACTCTCTGTAGCATGGCCAGGATCCCCATCTTGGTCTTCTTCAAATTACCACTTCTCTCTCTTGTCTATACAAGGGCCCAGCGTCCCTTAGTGAGCTTCTGGCATATCCTTCCCAGACCAAGGGGGATCCCTGTGACATATCATGATCCATTCCAACTTGGATGGTATCTTACCCTGAGGATACTACGTGGTACTGTGTATTCCTGTACCTCAACTTGCATACCCAATCCCCTTATAAGTACTTCTATGTTCTTGACTCAGCTGAGTGGACTGATCTTGAACCCATTGATGCCCCACCAGACAACATCCCTGAAGGAGTCCACCTCTATGCCTACCAAGACTCTCAAGGTTGCTTCCATCACCACCCTTCCATGTTTTCAACAATCACCACCAACCATCGGTTCTATCAACATGGGAACCCATGTCACCAATCCACCTAAGTCAGGCCAATGTCCATGGTAGATGTTACACTGCCCTTGGATAAGGTACCACCTTCATCATGCCATATGATGAGTTGTCAACTGAGTATTCTGTTAGAACTGAGTCTAAGTTGTACATGGTCAATATTGGGAATAGGAAACTGCAAATGCAGCAGGTCTGTCTGTCAATGTAAATGAAAACCCCCTTCCATGCCTCATTTTCCCCTATGATCTAATTCATTTCAAAAACATGAATTTTTTACTGTAATAAAAGAAAACAAAATGAGCCACATTTGTTACCCACATCAAGTACAGACTTGCATTTGTGTGTGGTTAGAAGTGTCCCAGGAGGGAAGATGAAACAAAAGCAATTTGGAAAAGAGAGGTGTTCCTGGCTCAGTGATGAGCTGGCCTCACATCCTGGAGTCCAAAACTTGACCACTCTCTGTCAAGCTTCTTCCAATGTCTTTTGGGGTGTTTTTGGTGTCTGAAATTGACAACTGGTGGGGTCATTATGCTTCATGGTGTTGATGATGGAAGTGGTGTCAGGGACATTGCCTCATGTCCATGATCGGTCTCAGGTGCTGCTGCTGGGGCCTGGTTCAAAAAAGAATGCCATTGTTCTGTTGTGCATGTGCATATGCAGGGGCCTTACACAGGCCAGTCACAAACCTGAGGGCAATCAATGCAGAGCTCAGAGGCTCAACAAGATGACATTGATTGAGGCAGGTGGAGCCCAACATGCGAGGCCTTGAGCCTTGCAATTGGTGGACAACAGGCATGAAGGGCAGATCTAGACACAGAGCATTAGGAGCTCAGCACTCGACAGATAGCACTGCACCAGCAATAGATCATGCACTAGTACATAGCTCCAGACAGTGCCCATGTCAAAGGCATGGAGGGCAGAGTCCCACAGACTGGGTGGTAAAACAAACAATGGCTAGGAGGGAATGGCAGTTGCTATATCTCAGCATGGTGTTATTGGTTTGGCTTTCAGTTGGTGATACTGTACATGCCACTTTACTTTCACCATAAAGACACATACAAGCTACATATTGCAGCAGTGGTCCCACTGGCAGCAGTGCAGCCAATGGTTCTGAGTCTATCAATCCCTTCCCAAGTTACCCAGAAAATTGCAAGTATGAATCGGTCAGTCATTCAATAATCCTTAAAAACCCTAATGAACTTAATTGTGTAATTGTGTAATTGTGTGCAGAGATATATATTTTCACACTTGCCAAGTTGGGTTTTGGGTGTCTTGCTCCTGTTACTATTGGGACTTTGATACAAGCATACCAAAGAAATTGGCAGCAGTAACCATTGCAGAGCTGAGCACAGTGTATTGTTCATATAGCATTTCTCCATACATCAATGTCCCTCACTTCTGACCTAGTTGTTTTTGAAGTTGTTGTAGCTGACAAATTTGCAGATTATGTTGCTTTCCATGACCAAATATGTGAAGCCTAGGATTACATCCACATGCCAGTGTGTGAAGTCACATGTCACATACAAGTATAACAGTGCTTACATCACCAGGAAACATTGACCTTCGCTTGGGCCCTGGATTTCAACAGTGGTGTATGCTATGAGCTGACCTTCCTGAATGAGGTGGATTTCTGGTGTTTTTTGTGGCACATGAGAAAGCCTCTCCCACAAATAGTAGCATGAAAACCTTGATGAAAACAAGTGGACATGTAAACTAGCACTGAATATTGACCTGAATAGTGATCACCCAATTCCAAGTCCGAGTTCACGTCCAACTGACTTAGGCCACTATTTGTTATATTTTTTCTCTTGACATTGGTACTGCCCACTTGGGATGACCTCTCAGGGAGGGCTCCTCACTGGTGGGTCCAGCAGGTCTGAGCCATCCAATTTCCTGAATTAGAAGCAGGTTCAGGGGCTCTCAGTATGGTTGAGTACATCTCACCCCCCTGTGTCCTCCAGCATGTGCACTTAGGTACACTAGTACAGGGTGCTACAGACAGAGGTGGACTTATCTACCATATTTAGTGATGTGCAGAAACATGCATGATCCCCTGCACGGCAGATCTTCATCAAGCCCAAGCAGCTCATCTCTTGCATTCCCAGTGCTGCTGCACTTGCATGTGGGCTTAGAGTATTTAGATGGACACAACCCATAACAAAGTAGACATCTGTATGAGGTTTTGAACTGTGTGGAAGCCTGTGTGACTGGTTCCAATGCCTCACCTCAAGAAATATATGTCATTGATTACATAAAGGAGACCATTGAATTTGGTGATGGGAGCGCTGAGGTGCACCCAAACCCAAGGTCACTGGGTCATGGGACATATGGCCTTCCTATTATGGCTAGGAGCCTGAGGCCTAACTGGTTCAACTTGCTCAATACCGTGACATCATCCTGCACTACTTTGGCCACACCTCTCCTCCAAGTGACAGCCTCAATTTCCTCAAGCCATGCACACTGTCCCCACACACCACCCCACTCAAGCAACCTTGACACACTGCCTGGTTGCAAAGGTGGGAGTGTCTGCTGTCCCTCCCCTCTGACCTCGTTCCAATTTGGATGTTCTACTGTAGCCAGGGCATACCCCTTCCCTTAAGAAGGCTCAGAAGATTTTTGTGGTCCTGCATTGGTGTGTTAGTTTCATTGCAACACCCTTGTCTTATAGAAGTTTTGCTCCATTTACTGGACCAACCCTCTGTTTGTTGATGTCAAGGTAAGCACCTTCATTTTCTATGCTCAACTACATGACTGACTCTGTCTAAGTTGTCAAGTCACCACCACTGTCCTTGACAGGCCATTCAAGGCTTGGTGCTATAGAGCAACGTTCCATAACCCTCCTCCACCATCACCCTCCAAGGACCATGATCCCTCCCTGCTCCTACTGTCATCGTGGAGTTGCAGTGGGGTGAGCTGTGTCAGGATGCCTTTGGCACCTGCATGAGCATTGCTGGGTCTTAACTTGTTGTGGCTGGTCCTGCTGTCCCTTGCAGGCAACTGTCAGTACTTGCTGCCTTATTGATGATTAACCCTGATCCTGATGCCACTGGGGTGGTCTGGTCAGGCAAGAGGAAGGTGGGGCGGTGCGGGAGTGGCAGGTCTGTGTTCCTTTAACATTGTGAGGTGATGTTCCACTTGTTGTCAGTGTTGAGGTGAGTATTGTTGCTGCTTCCTCACTTCTTGTTATCCCCACCTGCCATACTGCATCTCCAGGCAGGGTGCTATGGGTGATGCTCTGTAATCCCTCTTCCACCATCACCCTCTGAGGACCATTACTACCTCCTACATTGTTGCAGAGGTGCAGTGAGGTGAGTTGTGTCAAAAAGCCTTCAGTACCTTCGCACACACTAATGACTCATAATTCGGTGCAGCTGGTCCTGCTAGCCTGTGATTTGGCAACCCCTGCCAAATGGGTTGCTTTTCATGATGTACAGCTGAGTCTGAATATTGTATGCTTGCACTTCCTTGTTGACTGCCAATTCCTGATATAAGAAGGCCCACATGCACTCAGGTGGTGATGTGGGAACTAAACCAAATTGAAAGGACCAAGTTTTTGTTTCTTTCAACCAACTCCACCCCCATTCAGGATTCAGGACCTGTCACCCCCTTACATCGGTTCATGGATGGCAATAGTACACACAAGGACATCATGGAGGACAGCAAGGAGGTGTGTCTTACTAGAACACATAAGTGGTCTGATACAGGTCTTAGTTCAGCATTCACAGGTGGGGTGGCTAGTTTCTACATATACTAGAAGAATACACTGTTGATTAAAAGTAGGGGTGAATGGGATGGATGTCCAGTTTTCGAAAGTACAGATGGAAATGTTTTGTGAGGATGACCATATGAGTAAGTCTGCTATACTTTCAGTTGTGTGTCTTCAAATTGATGGAGATGACCAGTTGACAAGCTATACAGGGTGATGTAGATTTGATAATGGTGTTGGCTGCAGCACTTGTAAGTAAAATTAAGGTGACATCCTGTAAATCCCAGGCCATGTCTGTTAGGAGCAGTGCTGGGGAAGGCAATGATATTATGGCATTATTGAAGCCATCATCCCAGCTATCTCTGGTTCATCATCAGCCCTTTATTCCTTGACTTTAACCCAAGTATGTCACTAGCATCACACAAGCAATGTGTAGCTACAATGTAAGTTTTCTCCAAAGTCTGACCACAGTGCCCTTGACATGCCTTACAGTATGCAGGTATTAAGCAAGTCAGCTATCCTTTTCTCATGTGGTGATAGAAGCACTGAATCTTCTAGAATGATGACCATGGTACATATGGCTACATGGCTACATTGGTAGTTTCAGAACTTTGTGTGTATTACATCTATAACCTCTACAATGCTGTGTTGTTACCTGATGTTATGTAGGTCTACTGGTAGTGTGATGTGGTGGTTGCTGTGACTCTGACGGCAATCAATTGACATTGTACATGTGTTGGTGCACATGCCTTGCATGTCTCAGCACTCGTGTATATCAATCTGCCTTTGTTCAAACTGACCCTTGTTTCCTTAAAGTTACCCACATCATATGGCCCAGCCACTTGAATACCAAGAGCAATATCACCAGCCTACATATGAGGCTAGCATCACCTGCATGTCCCTTAGTCTCAACAGACATCAGCTTGTAACAGGCAGTATGGACTGCACTGTGCTTATGTGGTCTGTGCAGTCAGGTCATGCACTGTGTCACATAAAGTTGCATTCCCCTGTTCTCTCAGTGGTTTGGCTGAGGAACTCAAATGGATTTTTGTTTGGGTACAAAAATGGTATGATGGCATCCATGGATATCAGCAAGGTATGGGGGTTGAACCCACATGTCTTGAGTTCAAGTGAATACTGACAGCATTTCTAGCACTTTGTTAAAACAACTTTCTTCAAGGGACACAGCACTCCCATTCACTGTTTGTCCCCCAAGGTCAACAACCTCTTTCCAATCTCTGGGGCCATGAATGAAGTCAAGATTTGGAAGTGTGAAGCACAAGCTGTTGAGCAAGGTATGTTTGTTCCCACATATGAAGCTTGTGTTGATAAGTGACCTGTGTGCACCTAGTGGCTCTATGGACATATCAGATATGGACTGCTGTAGATTAGATATACAGGACTTATGTAGATTAGATGTATGATCATCACAATCTCGGACCTTTAGCTTATCTATGACATCACTGTACAATGACATCACATGGACTACTCTGGACTTGTTATTGTACTACACCTTTGGACTATCCTTTGTTATATCTTTATTGTGATGTCACTATGATATCATCTTTGTTCTGGATTCTCTATTGTACTTATTGTCTAAAGTACTTCCCTTTGTTCTGACCCACTCATTGTTCCGGGTCTTATTGTATTCTGTCTATTGTATAACGCCCTTATTGTACAAGTGTGTCATTGTCTCTAGACTGTATAAGTAGTGTACCATGTACGCCCTGATAGCCCCAGTTCTCACTCTGTGCTATCAGACATCTCTAAGCTTACCTTGCAAGATCTCTGCTTCCCTGTAACGTTACCACAGGAACGTTATGTGCGACGTGCACGTCACTAAGTCGCTCAGGCCGAGGTAACGGGATGTGAGTTGGTCTGTTAGGACCAAGTTCGATGATGAATAAGCACCACATGGTCTCCTCAGACACGTAGGTGATAGTCGGGGGTTCTGGGGTTCAAGCGAAAAAGCGAACCAAAGTCGTGCTCAAGCGAAACAGCGAGCAGAAGTCGTTCGTGGATTGACAACGATGTGGTATTACACAAGAAGTCAAGTCTACCGTACAAGCTAGGTAGCGTGCGACTTATATACTAGTACAGGATGTTTGTACGCGACAAACATATGGTGCGATACGTGGAGTCCTAAGTAAAAGCAGAACAAAGGCAGAACTATAGTAGGAAACATAGTGATTGCGCGGGGTCATGTGGGAGTCAGCTGAGACCGGAGCGCCGTGAACTTTAATATACAAGGAAGGGGACGTGAGGGCGTATCGTGCGGCGAAGAGATCATGGGAAACGGTTGGGTGCGTGATGAGTTATGGGCGTAACAAGGTGGGGTATGAGAATAAGAAGTAAGGAACGGAAGCGTCCACAGGAAACGGAGGGAGAATCGTAACATTCCCTGTGCCTCACATATCTCACCACAGTATCCTCTGATTCACTGTGAGTATGCGTCTCCACCTATGCTGTTCATCAGCTTGCATTCAATTTCACTTTGTTTGTAGTGGAATCCTGGGAGCTGAAGGTCAAGCTGCCCCCCCCCCAAGTGTGCTTGATCTCCTCCAAGTAGTCGAGGTTACATCTGTCAATTGGCAAAGTCAAGACATGGGTACAAGTGCATCTCTTGCAGTTGTGTCATATAGACTGCACAGAATTTTGTATGACAATATTTCTTCATGACTGCCTATGAATTCTCATATTATTTATTAGATGCTGGGATGTGGCAGGCATGACAGTGCTGTGGCAATTTCCCATTGATGAGTGGTCAGGGGAACTCTCACAAATGCAAATCTTAACATTGTCCAAAGGTGTAATGGCAGTGCCACCCTCTCCCTATCCCCTGATGGGAGGCTCATGGTGACTGTTGATAGGACAAACAACTTTGAGATATGGGACTTGAAGTCAGGCACAGTCCAGAGCCTGGAAGTGTGGACTAGGCCCACTGTAAAGCCCTATGATATACATGACCCGAAAACAGGTGCTACAACCATGCAAGGGGAAGGCCAAATACAATTGTTAAGGGTACCTTCTCAGCATGTAAGCTTTGCCCATGAAGGTTTTGCAGTGACAGGTGCTGGCAGTGACAATAAGGCATATGTATGGGATGCCAAACATGGGGACCAGTTACTGTGTTTGGAACATGGCGGTAAGTGTATTTGTCCTCAAGCTGAATAACACTGAATTGAAACACTCTAGAGGATTTCAGAGTGGGTGCTTTGGTGGTGTGTTGGATCTAGGTACATGGGATGACCCTGCTGATGCAACACAGACAGCTTTTCTAGAAGAAGATGACTGGTTCTTAATAGTCACAGCCACAGAAAATTCTGGGAAAAGTTACATTTTCTTGTGGGCAACAGTCCCAAGGGTTATGACAACATACTTTCTGACCTTTCTTAGGCTACTCCCATCCAACACACCTCATCTCTAGGCTGGATGATACAGAGTGATGCTCTGTGACTCCTCCTCCACCATTGCCCTCTGAGGACCATGATGCCTCCCCACTCCTACTGTCATCATGGAGTTGCAGTGGGGTGAGCTGTGTTGGGATGCCTTTGGCACCTGTGTGAGCATTGCTGGGTCTTAACTTGTTGTGGCTGGTCCTGCTGTCCCTTGTGGGCAACTGTCAGTACTTGCCACCTTATTGGTGGTCAACCTTGATTCTGATGCCCCTGGGGTGGTTGGGGCAGGCAAGAGGAAGGTGGGGCAGGGCAGGAGTGGCAAGCCTGTGTCCCTTTCAAGATGTGGTGGGATATTCTATTCATTGTTGGTATTGAGGTGAGTATTGTTGTCGCTCTGCCATGTACTAGAATACTTCCTGACCTTTCTTAGGCTACTCCCATCCAATGCACCTCATCTCCAGGCTGGATGATACAGAGTGATGCTCTGTGACTCCTCTGCCATTGCCCTCCAAGAACTATTATGCCTCCCTGCTCACACTGAAAGCATGATTCTGTCTTTCCATGAAAAAATCATAAAAAGGCACTGACTAATACTTAAAAATTTTACAAAATCTGTACCTAGAAAAATATCATGAATGGATTTTATGTCTGTTCAAGGATTATCACATGAGATAAACTGTGAAAAAACTTAATGTTCATACCTGTTAAAAAAATTAAAGTTTGTTTACATATTGTTCTCATAAAAAAACATAGCTTAAACTTAAAGTCTTTTCAGACTTTATCCAAAATAGATAATCATTAAATAGACTTAAAATCTGTTTTTGTCACACCTGTCACACATTTTTTCACAGTCCATTCCATGGTTATATCCAGAAAAGATTTAATGTCTTTTCATTGAAAAATATTTAACAATTTTTAAATTTTATGTTTCATGCAAAGATTTAAAGTATTTCCAGATAACATAAAAATACAGATTTAAAGTCTTCCAAATACCACAACAATACAGATTTAAAGTTTTTCCAGGTAATACAAAAAAACAACTTTAGTTAATTAATTAATTATCCAGAAATCTGGGTGTCAAAGTGTCAGATTGTTGGACTGACAGTCAGTCCAACAGTCCAACAGTCTGATGGTCTGATGGTCTGACACTCTGACACTCTGACAATGACAGTCTGATGGTCTGATGGTCTGACAGTCTGATGGTCTGACAGTCTTGTTATGTTTCGTTCTCGGACTGCCTGGTCCGGTTGTGAACTCTGACATATTCGCGATGACTTGGTATGTCAGTAGTAATGTGTCATGGACATCGGATCTTATCTGCCTCGTGCTTCGGCTGACTGATGATTCTTATTGTTGTACGTGATGTGTCTTATGCGTCCCTCTCCGATTCCTATTGTTGTACGATACAAGTATTACATCGTGGATGACTGATTCCTAGGATCCCTGTCTTAGGATTTACGGTACTTACACTATTGGCTACGTATGAGTTCGAGCGGAGCTAGAACTGGCTCCCTTACGTGTATTTAAGTTCATAGTACTATGGACCAGGATCCCCATCTTGGTCTTCTTCAAATACCACTTCTTAACTTGTCTATTGTGCTAGGAGTCTGTCAGGACTTCTAAAGCAAACTAGCTCCGGTATATCCCTTAGACCAAGAAGGGATCCCCGTGACCATACTCCCCACTTCCCTCGTGAATGGTGGATACACCGACCGTGACTTACCCACCAAAAACCACGTGTCACCTCGTCTTCGAATATCTCAACTCCCAAGTCGCTTGCCCCTACAAGTGCTATTACATCATCAACAACCCACGTTGGAGGTATATCCGTAAAGTCCCCACACCTCCTCCCGGCGTACCCCTCGATCTTCCCCTTTATACTTATCGCGACCATCTCGGAGCCTATCAGCGTCATCCAGCCGTCTTTCCTGACTCACCCGACAACCACCATTTCTACCCCGAAGGGAACCCACGTTATACAGACGCCTAAGTCAGGCCAACGTCCGTGGTAGATGTTGCAGTCTGATGGTCTGACAGTCTGACAGTCTGATACTCTGACAGTCTGATACTCTGACAGTCTGATACTCTGACAGTCTGATGGTCTGGCAGTCTGATACTCTGACAGTCTGATGGTCTGACAGTCTGACACTCCAACACTCTGATACTCTGACAGTCTGATGGTCTGACACTCTGACAGTCTAACAGTCTGACAGTCTGATGATCTTGTTGATTGAAGCATGTGGCCAGTGTGTGGCCAGTGAGCCGATCACTCGGTGAGTGCCACAACACTGAGCCATGTTGAGCGGGCAGCACTAACAGTGAGACAAAGATAGCAAGATGCTAAGGCACAAAAGTAACTAATAACTTCAGAGGAGAAGAAAACTCTAATAGCAGCGCTACACACCTAAGGCACAAAAGTAACTAATACTAGTGTCAGCGTAAGGTAGAGAGGCTTAGTAGTAAAGGGACTTACACTTCAGAGGAGAAGAAAACTCTGAAGTGAATAGGCGAAAACAGCAGTCCTTATATACAGGACGCTTAGCTAATAATGGTCTGTGCGCACTGGTGATCCAAACAAAATACACCTGGTCTGTGTGCCAGAGGGAGAAAGGCCATTGGAGGGCAGAGAACAATAAGACCGCCTAAAGTGGTTAAGTCCAGTATCTTAACAATAAGAACAATAAGAACCTAATAAGGATCTAAAAATAAAGATAAACAATAACCGGTCCATACAAGTCCAGAAGTCCAAATCTAACCATAAGGGTCAGATACCGTATAAGGAAGGGAATGACTCAATCATATCCCACGAGACATGTGACTTGAATCAGTCACGTCTCAACAAGCCACAGTCTCGACCACAGCAGTAAGCTGTGGCCTCATCAGCACATATCGAGAGCGCAGACTGTGTCTGCACTCAACTGAGTGCCTATAGGACTTTAGATATGATAGCTAGCTTATTAATAGTCGTCCTTGATGAACAGCATAGGTGGAGACGCATACTCACAGTGAATCAAGTACTGTGGTGAGATATGTGAGGCACAGGGAAGCAGAGATCTTGCAGAGTAAGCTTAGAGATGTCTGATAGCACAGAGTGAGAACTGGGTGATATTACAAGAGTAAGAGACATACCTGAGAGCACAGAGTGAGAACTGGGGCTATCAGGGCGTACATGGTACACTATTTATACAGTCTAGAGACAATGACACACTTGTATAATAAGGGCATTATACAATAGACAGAATACAATAAGACCCAGAACAATGAGTGGGTCAGAACAAAGGGAAGTACTTAGACAATAAGTACAATTGGGAATCCAGAACAAAGATGATATCATAGTGACATCACAATAAAGATATAACAAAAGCATAGTCCAAAAGCATAGTACAATAACAAGTCCAGAGTAGTCCATGTGATGTCATTGTACAGTGATGTCATAGATAAAGTAAAGGTCCGAGATTGTGATGATCATACATCTAATCTACATAAGTCCTGTATATCTAATCTAAAGCAGTCCGTTATCTGCGTGTCCACAGAGCCGCTAAGAGCGCACAGGTCACTTATCAACAGTCCTGTTGTGTATATAAGAGCTATAGTGTGCACTCAATACACATAGTATTATTCAGAACACTCAGTAGGAGTAACATACATTGTCTCACAGGTAAGCTAAGTAGTACACTACATACCAGTTGCTCCCCATGCCTGTTTCTCAGGTCTGACAGTCTGACAGTCTAACAGTCTGACACTCTGATACTCTGACAGTCTGATGGTCTGACACTCTGACTGTCACGCTTGGGACTTTTACGGACAGACGCATGATACAAAGGCACGGTGAACTCTTACTATACGGTTATGACTACGATAGTAAGTAGAAATTAGTCATGGACTTAGTCACCACACGTCGTACTAGCATGTGATTGTTAGTATGACTCATTACTAGGATAGCGGTAGTAGGGTTCGAGCTACTTACGCTACAGGATATCGGACTCATAGAGGGGCTTCAAAGCCTCCTCTCACATGTATAAATAGTGGCCTTAGAAGACCAAGAAACGCCATCTTGGTCTTCTTCATAAATACCACTTCTCATCTCCTCTCTTCAGACCTTCGCGTCTTGAGTCGTTTGCTACCCTTGACCTTCGAGTCTAAGGCTTGTCACCATTTCGCGTCCACAGATACTAGTTGTTCTAGTCTTAACCCTTTGGGCCCTTTGGACGGCGTTGGTCGTTTACCAAGGGATCCTTCGTACTTTGCTGCATTACAACGAGACTCGCTAAGTCGTGAACGCCCTCATATGTGTCCTAGTCGGACTAACGCAAGTGGTAGCGTTACACTGACACTCCAACACTCTGATACTCTGACAGTCTGATGGTCTGATGGTCTGATGGTCTGACACTCTGACAGTCTAACAGTCTGACAATCTGATACTCTGACAGTCTGACAGTCTGATACTCTGACAGTCTGATGGTCTGATACTCTGACACTCTGACTGTAATGATCAGAGGCAAAGACTCTTACTATACAGTTATAACTATGGTAGTAAAGAGTAATTAGTCATGGACTTTGCATCAGTCAGCATCAGTTGTAGTAGCATGTGATAGTTACTATGACTCAATACTACTACCATAGTTATAACTGTATAGTAAGAGTCTTTGCCTCTGATCATTACAGTCAGAGTGTCAGAGTATCAGACCATCAGACCATCAGACTGTCAGAGTATCAGAGTATCAGACCGTCAGACTGTCAGAGTATCAGACCATCAGACTGTCAGAGTATCAGAGTGTCGGAGTGTCAGAGTGTCAGACCATCAGACTGTCAGAGTATCAGACTGTCAGAGTGTCAGACCATCAGACTGTCAGAGTATCAGACTGTCAGACTGTTAGACTGTCAGACTGTCAGACCATCAGACTGTCAGAGTATCAGAGTGTTGGAGTGTCAGACTGTCAGACCATCAGACTGTCAGAGTATCAGACTGTCAGACTGTCAGACCATCAGACTGTCAGACCATCAGACTGTCATTGTCAGAGTGTCAGAGTGTCAGACCATCAGACCATCAGACTGTTGGACTGTTGGACTGACTGTCAGTCCAACAATCTGACATTTTGACACCCAGATTTCTGGATAATTAATTAATTAACTAAAGTTGTTTTTTTGTATTACCTGGAAAAACTTTAAATCTGTATTTTTGTGGTATTTGGAAGACTTTAAATCTGTATTTTTATGTTATCTGGAAATACTTTAAATCTTTGCATGAAACATAAAATTTAAAAATTGTTAAATATTTTTCAATGAAAAGACATTAAATCTTTTCTGGATATAACCATGGAATGGACTGTGAAAAAATGTGTGACAGGTGTGACAAAAACAGATTTTAAGTCTATTTAATGATTATCTATTTTGGATAAAGTCTGAAAAGACTTTAAGTTTAAGCTATGTTTTTTTGTGAGAACAATATGTAAACAAACTTTAATTTTTTTAACAGGTATGAACATTAAGTTTTTTCACAGTTTATCTCATGTGATAATCCTTGAACAGACATAAAATCCATTCATGATATTTTTCTAGGTACAGATTTTGTAAAATTTTTAAGTATTAGTCAGTGCCTTTTTATGATTTTTTCATGGAAAGACAGAATCATGCTTTCAGTGTCATACCATTGTCACAGAGTCACAGTGGGGTGAGCTGTGTCAGGATGCCTTTGGCACCTGTGCACACATCACTGAGGCTTAACTTGTTGTGGCTGGTCCAGCTGTCCCTTGCAGGCAACCATCAGTACTCGCCACCTTATTGGTGGTCAACCCTGATCCCAATGCCACTGGGGTGCTCAGGGTAGGCAAGAGGAAGGTGGGGCAGGGCAGGAGTGGCAAGCTTGTGTCCCTTTCAAGATGTAGTGGGATATTGTATTCATTGTTGGTATTGAGGTGAGTGCTGCTACTGCTCTGTATGTACCAAAATACTTCCTCTCCCAAGTCAACCCCATCCAATGTACCTCATCTCCAGGCTGGATGCTATGGAGTGACATCCTGTAAAACCTCCACCATCACCATTTGAGGACCATTATGCCTACCATCATTGTGGAGTTGCGATGGGGTGAGCTGGATGTCCCTTCAACATAATGCATGGATTCCTGTGGTGAGGACCAGCAAGTATATTCACCTTATATTCACCTCTCTCACTACATGTTTTCTGCAGGTCGTAATGTCAATGCTTGCACATTGCATGCCATATTCACACACACCTTCACCTACCAGATAATTTGTTACGTCTGACCTTCCGACACACCCCGAAACGCCACCACGTGACTCGTCTCCAGTGCAATTCGTCACCTGGAAACCCGCAAACCCCCGACATGCCTTAGACGCAGATGCAATGGCAGCTGAAGAAGCCGAGACTAGGGAACGCCTCTGGAAGTTCCACCAAGATCGTGCGCTACACCTACGCGCAGCCATCCTGTCATCAAGATTTGCGACTCCCCAAGACCCACCTCAAGGTCCGGAAGATTAGCGCCGGATAACGTCATTGCCCGTCACGTGACCCTGGCACGTGACCTGGCCTAGACTGCACCAGAAGAGTCCAGATGAGCTTGTGCCTGGATTAGAACATGTGTTATCGATTGTGCCTGGTTTGTGATCCATTACTGTATTTGTCTTGACTTTCCCGTGCCTCGTCCCTGTGGCTTGATGCGCCCATGGACTGTATGTTTCAGCCACCATCAGTGGCGTTGGACATGTGTTTTCCGCAGTTCTGCAGTTTCCGCAGTATTCCTAGGACCGTTGTATTAAGGTTTCAGCTGAGTTCCAATAGCTTCCCTCACGAGTATAAGTAGCACGTAGAAGCAACCTTAGACGGTAGCTTTGACTTCTTGTATCTTCCGTACAACCTAGTCCGAGTAATTCCCTCAGTCCCCTCTACTCTCAATCCACCTCCTCTTCTCTTTGCCCTACGTGCCCTCGGAGTTAGTCCAGCACTACAGCGGCGTCCGTACCCTTGCAGCCTTCGGAGTTTGTCCAGCTGTATACGTGGTGTCCCCTCTCCCCTTCGTCACGTGATTGATTGAGCGTTAGCTAGCTCAGCTTCTAAGGAATCGTCCGTTTCGGACTCCTCATCGACAGGCAAGAAAGACAGCAAGCGCTAGCTCGAGCGACAGAACAAGAGCCATAGGAAAGGACAAAGCAATCCTGGGCTACCCCTGGTTCTCAGCCTTTGAGCCTGAGATAGACTGGAGGAATGCCACGCTGAACGTAAGATTCCAACCAGTCATGATCTCTAGCTTGAACCTCCAGAGCAGCGCCACGCCTATAGAAGCCGCTATCAGGGCTATGGAGGTGTATGGGCTCAACAAGGAAGCATGGGAACAGGTTGTGAATGAAGAACCAGAGCCAAGTATCACCTTCCTACGAAAAACAACAACCGCATCAGAACTTGCGCAGCAGGAAGCGGCAAAAAGGCAGATCTGAACGTTTGAGGAAATGGTTCCTCCAGAATACTGGTCACACCGCAAGGTGTTCAGTGAAGAAGCGTCACATCGCTTTCCCCCGTTTCACACCTGGGACCATGCTATTGAACTACTCCCTGACACGCCCACCGCCCTCAACTGTAAAGTGTACCCCCTAACCACAAATGAAGGGGAAGCACTCACGACCTTCCTAAATGAGCAACTCGAAAAAGGGTATATCTGCCCTTCGAAGTCCACCTATGCATCACCCTTCTTCTTTATCAAGAAAAAGGATGGGAAGTTGCATCTGGTACAGGATTATCGACGTCTCAACGAACTCACCGTGAAGAACCACTACCCCCTCCCCCTCATCCCCGAACTTGTTGATCGCATCTGAACCACGTGTCTCTACTCGAAACTCAACATTTGCTGGGGGTATAACAACGTTTGTATTCAGGAGGGAGATGAGTGGAAAGCGGTGTTCAAAACCAATCAAGGGCTGTTCGAACCATGTGTCATGTTCTTTGGCCTCACAAACTCCCCCTCCACTTTCCAAATGATGATGGATACCATATTCTGTGACCTCATCTTAACAAATGAGGTCGTTGTCTACATGGATGACATCCTTGTCGCTACTGCCGACAACAAAAACCATCATCGGGAAACCCTTCATGAAGTATTATGGCTCTGTGAGGAACACGACCTCTACGTAAAACTGGAGAAGTGTGAGTTTGAGGTCTACAAAACTGAATACCTTGGCCTCATCATCGGCCACAGACGACTGTGGATGGACCCCGTCAAAGTCTGAGGAATCTGAGAATGGCAACCTCCAAAGAGTCTCAAGGAGGTTCGCGTGTATCTGGGATTCTGCAACTTCTACTGAAGGTTCATACGAGGGTTCTCCCAACATGCTCGACCTCTCCACGACCTCACAAAGAAAGATGTCCAATGGCACTGGGGAGACGTGCAGCAAAACGCCTTCGAGGACATTAAGAAGCGCATATGCAAAGAACCAGTTCTACTATTCCCAGACCTTGCAAGGCCATTCGAACTAGAGGTTGATGCATCAAACGTCACAATAGGGGCAGTATTAAATCAACTAGGCCCCGACCAGAAGCTCCACCCAGTAGCCTCTCACTCCAAATCGTTTATCAAAACAGAACGAAACTACGATATTTACAACCAGGAATTGTTAGCGGTGGTTAAGGTGCTAAGAGCATGGAGGACATACCTTGTAGGATCCCCCCATAAAATCATCTTCCACACCAACCACGCCAACCTCCAATACTGGAAGGAACCCTGGAAAATCAACCAAAGAATCACGCGAGAGTTCCTAGAGTTGTCAGAATACGACTTCATTCTGAGGCACATAGCAGGGACAAAGAACGCGCACACAGACACCCTGTCCAGGCGGTCAGACTATGAGTCTGGTGAAGGGGACAACACCAATGTTGTCGTCCTACCAGCCGAATGGTTTATCCAAGCCACCCAAATGTCAATATGTGATATGGATATTTGGTCCTGGGTGGCGCAGAATGCTGGCAAGGAAGAAGCTGCACAATGGGCCGAACACCACAACCTCAAACTACATGATGGGCTGTGGTGGAAAGATGAAGCATTAGTTGTTGTCAGGGACAACGATTTTAAGCGGGGGGTAATCGCCTTCTTTCATGACTCTCCAAGCATGGGCCACCCCGGAATTGCCAATACACGCGAATTAGTACGACGCGACTATTGGTGGCCCACTATACAAGAAGATGTTGAAGAATATGTCAAGGGATGCGCCATATGCCAGGCCAACAAAATCAACCCCCACTGACAAAAACCCCACCTATTCCCTATATCTACCAACCCCGAAGCAGAGCCATTTGAAGTCATTGCCATGGACTTCATCACCAAATTACCCCCATCCCAGGGATTTGACTCCATTCTCACGATCACCGACCACGACTGTTCAAAAGCCGTGATCTTCATACCCTGTCACGAGACCATTACGGCTGAAGGAGTAGCGCGGCTATACCTCCAACACGTCTACTCACACTATGGAATACCATGCAAACTTATCACAGACCAAGACCCATGATTCACGTCCGCGTTCATGAAGGGGTTGTGCAGCACACTTGGGATACAACAGAACATTTCTTCCACGTATCACCCCCAAACGGATGGCCAATTGGAACGCACCAACCAGTGGCTTGAACAGTACTTATGCCATTGGAGCAACGTTCAGCAGGACAACTGGGCAGAAGCGCTCCCAGTGGCACAGTTTGCACACAACTCCTGGCCAAACGCGACCACAAAACACTCCCCGTTCTCGCTCATTATGGGATGGGAGCCACAAACAACGTGGGTCTCGAAACCTATGCCGGTACTGTCGGTTGACCAACGCCTAGACGAAATGGTCATAAGGCAACAGCACGTGCAGGACTGCATTAAACATGCGCAAAACCTCATGGTCAAGAAGGGGAGAAGTCGTTTCATCCCTTACACCGAAGGGGCCCAGGTCTGGCTGGAAGGAACGAATTTGAGAACCTTCTACCCCACTGCGAAACTAGCCCCCAAGTGTCAGGGCCCCTTCCAAATCAAGAAAGCCTTATCTACAGTGACGTACGAGTTGGAGCTACCAACCACATGGAAGATACACCCAGTGTTCCATGCAAACCTTCTAACACCATACAAGGAGACGGAACTGCATGGGGAAAACTTCCCGTGCCCTCCCCCTGAACTCGTGGATGGAGAAGAAGAATTTGAAGTGGAGCAGGTCATAGGGTCACGACTCCACGGACGAGGGCACAAACTCCAATTCCTAGTTAAGTGGAAAGGTTTTCCCATGAGTGACAGTTCGTGGGAACCAGCTGACCATGTCAAGCACACGCCTGATGCAATCGCCGACTTCTATTGCCGAAACCCTGTGGCTGATGGAGCAGGACGAAAGTTATAAGGAGGATGGGTAAGGAACAAGAATTCCATCCGCCAACATGTTGACTCCCACCATCCCTCACACCGCTCCCGCCACCAATAGACCTCGCCCCCCGTCTGCTATAATCCTCAAGCACCTTACTGTCCCTTCACAAGAAGAGGGTATCCCTACCCCATTTGTAGCACACACCCCGTACTCTGTGATCCCCTCCCGACCACCTACACCCATCCTAGCCATAGCGCTCAATGTCTCCCCCACCAGTCCCACACCACCACCATCTTCCCCACCACCACTAGAACCCGCAGTAGCTCCCCTCCTTGAAGCCCTGCCAGGTCTCACACCAGTTGTCCCGATGTTGCAGCTTGCGTCCAAACTGCCCCATCCGTACTCACTGATGCCCTCAGCACCCCCTCATTGACTATGACCGGATCCTTGGCTCGTGTCATTAGACGACGACGAGGAACCAGTCGATGAGGGAGATGACAAGGAGTTGGACGATCCTGGACTCCCATTTTTCCTAAATGCCCCTGACACCCCATTCTTCTTTCCCCTGTTAATCCCACTGGAGGATGACGTCACGAAAGTCCAGGCGAAGTACATTTACTATTGCCAAGACTATCACGAAGTTGTCAGAACTCAGGGGAGGGGGAAGCCCTGCTACTGTCAGGAAGTTTACCTCTTGACGCCACGCCCCACTGCTATGCACCCAGTCATATCCCCTCACCAACTTGCCGTCTTCAGCCCACAGGACCCCCACGCTGTCACCATCAACGAGGTGCTGAGCGAACTCAAAAACCCCCGTCTGTCAGCAGAGGTTGTGAGGTTGCGGCAATGCCTCAGAGACAAGATCGCTTTGGATGCGCGGAGAGCGGACCTACGCCGACTGGAGCAGGAGGCCACTCGGGACCAGTTTCACCTAGATGTGAAGTTACAAGGCATCACAAAGCGCTTGCAGTATGCAGGTGCCATTCCCCTCATCACCGACAAGTTTGTTGAACTCACGACACATCCCATATGCCCCCGTCACTACTTCCCCAAGCTCCCTCTGGTACCATGGGCCGGCGGACCACTCGAGATGCTGCAATTAGTGGATGGTCCTAGCCGAACCCAGAAGTGGCGCAAGTGCTATCTGTGCAAGAAACGGGGACACAAAATGAGTGAGTGCCCTAACAAACCCCTAACCGGAGTCTGCATGTGGTGCACTAGCCACACCCATGCATCTGAAAACTGCCTCATCCATCGACTCGCGCCTATCACACCAGCGTTCAAAGAACCCTCGGAGCGCCCCTGTTGGTGCAGGAAGTGCCTGAGGTTCGATGCGTGACACGATGAGATTGAGTGCCCGCAGTACAAGGCATGCAGATGGTGCGGGGAGTGCAGGAGGTATTTGTTCCTCCGACGGCACATATGCCCGGTGGATGACCAGGACAATGAAACTAATGACCCCAGCGCTGACATATACAATTACGTTGGTAGTGACTGAAGTTGTGGCAACTTCAGGTCTGACAGGGGGGTAATGTCACGATTCTTCCTTCTTTTCCTTGGACGCTTTCATTCTTCGCTTCTCATTCCCATACCCCACCTTGATACGCCCATAACTCCTTATGCGCCCGACCGTTTCTGATGATCTCTTCGCTGCACGATACGTCTTTACGCCCCCTTCCTTGTATATCAAAGTTCATGGCGCTCCAGTCTCAGCTGACCCGCACATGACCCCACGCAATCACCAAGTTTCTTACTATAGCTATGTCTTTGTTCCGTTTTTACTCAGAACCCATATATCGTGCCATATGTTTGTTGTGTACAAACATCCTGTACTAGTATATAAGTCGCACGCTACCTAGCCTGTACAGTAGACTTGACTTCTTGTGTAATACCACATCACTGTCAATCCACAAACGACTTTACACTTGCCCTTTTTGCTTGTGTACGACTTTGGTTCGCCTTTGCGCTTGAACCCCTGAACTTCCTGACTATCACCTATGTGTCTGAGGAGACTGTGTGGTGCTTGTTCATCATCAGACTTAGTCTTGACTGACTACTTCTTATCCTGTTACCTCAGCCTGAGTGACTTAGTGACGTGCATGTCGCACATAACGTTCCTGTGGTAACATTACAGTGGTACTGTGTTGGTAGTGTGCATGTGCATTGGTGGCTCTTCTTGCATGTAGTAATCTGTTTCCATCATTCAGCTTGTAGTGGGTCTCCTAGGGGCATGTGGCTGTGAACAGTCCCATGAGAAGTGGCCTGGCCTGTTACAGTTGTAACAGATTACTGCCCTCATATCTCGGGGTTGGCCTCCTCCTCTGCCAAATCCTCCTCATTGTGGTCAGGGTACAAATGGTCTGTTCAGGTCTCCTACTTCTGCTACTTGGGCACAGGTTCTATCTAATGAGGTGTCCATGGCATTCAGGTCTTAACAGGGCAGGGGTGGTCCACAAGGTGGTCCCCAGTTGGGTGGCAAAGGTCTCCCTCCACTGTGGTTGCACCAATGATGGGGGATTCTTGTTTTCAAAGTTGTTGAGCCTGGCCTTCATCTGGATGTACTGTTTCTGCCATTGGAGGGCACAGGTTTTCCATTCTTCAAATGTCCATGGTTTGTCCAATTCATAAACCTTCATGAATAGGTTCCTTGGTAGTCCAGCTGTGAATTGATTAATCATTTGTCAATCATTGAGATTGTAGTGAGCTTTCTGAGCTAGTTGTTCGAATTGTACCATGTACACATCAATATCTTCCCTGACCATTTTGAGTCCTTTGTTACGCTCCAGCAGGCGCACCTTCCGGAGTCTGGCTTCTTGACAGGAAACTTGGGGTTCTTGCGGTATCACGGTGGCGACCAAGACTTCGACTGGTCTAACTTCCGGTCGGAATCTCGAGATCTTGGGTCTTGCTGAGTTCTTCTAGGGTCTGGACGATGCCGTAGACGATAGCGACAAGGATATGTGTTACGTGGGTGGCAAAGAAGAAAAGAATGGCATGCTCAAGCAAAGGAGACAGGATCATGGAGGAAAGGTATACAGGGGCAACCTGTATCTGCTTCGGTCTACTTTTAGGCTGGTAGAATACAAGAAGTCAAGCTGAGGGATATCAGTGAGACTGGGGTACTACTTATACACTTCCAAGGAGCTTTCAAGCTCAGCTTGGAGTCCGAAACCTAACATGTATCGTCCAATCAGAAGTAAAGAAACATGAGTCAGGGGCATACAGTCACAAGGTCAACAATGAGGCAAAGGTGAAACGGGGTCA
The DNA here is from genome assembly GCA_003315925.1 of Lactarius sp. MG121. Taxonomy (NCBI): domain Eukaryota; kingdom Fungi; phylum Basidiomycota; class Agaricomycetes; order Russulales; family Russulaceae; genus Lactarius; species Lactarius sp. MG121. The sequence continues at coordinate 65,178 of QFDY01001983.1, forward strand.
GAAGTCCATCAATCAGTGGCTGAAACATACAGTAGCTGGGCGCATCAAGCCACAGGTACAATCGGACAATCCATCAGAAACTAGGAACCATACAGTCCTCGAGGCAGATCTAATCACGATCCAGGCACAAGCTCATCTGGATCCTTCTGGTGCGAGTCTAGACCAGGTCACGTGACAGGCGCTTAACATCTTCTTCGGCTATTCCCAGGGCGCTTGCCAGCCCGGGTCACGCTCGTAATACAGGATTCCCGCGGGGTCTATACCCTCAGTTCTGGCAGCTGTAACCCATTCGCTGCGGTACAACTCGGCGGTACTGCACGAGTCTGCACTTGTTGTGCAGGGTTCAGGACGGAACGTAACACCTTTCTGTAGTTCTGCCTGGGCTTGCTCTTCCTCTATTATATTGGCGAATTGCCTTGTGAATTCTTCAGCAATGTGGTTCCATATGGTTCCCAAGTACTGGCTGATTCCTTGATGTACTTCTCAGTTCAACCATTCTAGCATTGTCAGTGTCCATTTGCTGACATTTGTCCCTTTAACATATCCTAGGAAGAGGAGGGATCATCAATAGTCATTTTGCATGATAGGGGCCTCCAGGTTCATTCCCCAGTACACATGCCATTGCATGAGGAATGATTTGTATTTAGTTCTGTCTCCATTGAAAACAGTGGGGGGTTCACCTGCTAGCCTGTCTGATCTGTGTCCTCCTCCTACTGGTATTGCTCCTCCAGGTCCACCATGTCCTCCACCACCTCCCAGTGGTCCCGATGGGAATCCCCCTCCTGTTGGTCCTTGCCCAGGGAATCTGCCTGGTAGTCCACCTGGGGGTGGAGGTGGGCCTTCTGGTGGGTCAGGTTGGTCTGGTCCAATGGCCTGGAAGATTGCAGTGTTGTCTGCCATCATTTGGTGTCCCATCTCTGGGTTAATTGGTCTAAGGATTGCTTTGGCTTCTTCTTGTATTCTTCTAACCTCTTCTGTGGCTTGCATCTCAATTTGCATAGTGGTTGCCATTGCTGGGGATCAGATATGGATTTATTTGGGGATGGTGATGTGTAAGGACTCAGCTATATGTGCCAGTAAGCTTGAGTTGTCTCCTGCTGCTTGTACTTTGCTGTTATACTCCAGTGGGTGCACCTTTCAGAGTCTGACTTCTTGACAGGTTCAAGGGGGTTCTTGCAGTATCATGGTGGCAACCAAGACTTCAATTGGTCTATCTTCTGATCAGAACCTAACAATCTTGCTGTCTGCTGAGTTCTTCAAGGGTTTGTGTGACACCATAGAGGATGACAAGGATGATGTGAATGATACAGTTGGCAATGAAGAAGAGGATGGTGTGCTTAAGCAAAGGAGACAGGATATGAGGGAATGGGGCTACTGTCCCCAAGACTTTATCTGCTTTGGTCTACTTGTAGGCTGGATACTACAAGAAGTCAAGCTGAGGGTTATCACCAAGACAGGGCCACTACTTATACACATCCAGGGAGCTTTCAAGCTCAGCCTGAATATGAAACCTTGTACATATCATCCAATGGCAGAAGGCCAAGACATGAGTCAGGGATAATACAACATGAGGCAAACATGAAACACATCAGAAGTCCATCAATCAGTGGCTGAAACATACAGTAGATGGGCACATCAAGCCACAGGTACAATCCAAGAACACAATCAGAAACTAGGAACCATACAGTCCATGAGGCAGATCCAATCACAATCCAGGCACAAGCTCATCTGGATCCTTCTGGTGCATTCTAGACCAGGTCATATGCCAGGGTCATGTGATGGGCACTTGACAACTTTTACTCCCAGGGTGCTTGCCATCTGGGGTCCTGTGGGAGTTCCAAACCCAGCACGTGATATCTCGGCAATCCAGGGTCAGCACTCACAATTCTGGCACAAGTGGCCCATTCTTGTTGATAAGACTTGGCAGAACTGCATGAGTCAACACTGCTTGACCAAGTGTCAAGACAGAACATATGTTACACTCCAGCAGGCGTACCTTCCGGAGTCTGGCTACTTGACAGGAAACTTGGGGTTCTTGCGGTATCACGGTGGTGACCAAGACTTTGACTGGTCTATCTTCTGGTTGGATTCTCGCGATCTTGGGATTTGCTGAGTTCTTCGAGGGTCTGGAAAATACCATAGGCGATGGCAACAAGGATGTGCGTAATGCGAGTGGCAAAGAGGAAGAGAATGGCATGCTCAAGCAATGGAGACAGGATCGGAGAGGAGAATATATACAGGTTTTGCCTGTATCTGCTTCGGTCTACTTGTAGGCTGGTAGAATACAAGAAGTCAAGCTGAGGGATATCAGCGAGACTGGGGTGCTACTTATACACATCCAAGGAGCTTTCAAACTCAGCTTGGAGTCCGAAACCTAGTACGTATCGTCCAATCATAAGTAAAGCAACACGAGTCAGGGGCATACAGTCACAGGGTCAACAATGAGGCAAAGGTGAAATGGGGTCGGAAGTCCATCAATCAGTGGCTGAAACATACAGTAGCTGGGCGCATCAAGCCACAGGCATCATCGATCAGTCCATCAGAAACTAGGAACCATACAGTCCATGAGGCAGATCCAATCACGATCCAGGCACAAGCTCATCTGGATCCTTCTGGTGCGAGTCTAGACCAGGTCACGTGACAGGCGCTTGACATCTTCTTTGGCTATTCCCAGGGTGCTTGCCAGCCCAGGTCACGCTCGTAATACAGGATTCCTGTGGGGTCTATACCCTCAGTTCTGGCGGCTGTAACCCATTTGCTGCGTTACAACTCGGCGGTGCTGCACGAGTTGGTACTTGTTGCGCGGGGTTCAGGACGGAACATAACAACATAACATTCGCTCTCAGTTGCAGTGTGTTCTTCAATGGGTTCTTTGTGACTAGATTCTGAAGGTGATTGCTCTCTAGGTTGTTCCTGCTGTTCCTCATCTGTTTCTGAGCCTTCTGATAAGTATTCTTCTCTGTCTATTGACCCCCAGTTGTCTTGTCCCTGAAGTTCTCGCAAGTCAATGTCACAGCAATAGTGTCTTCCTGCTGATCTGACAACATCCCACCTGTTATTGACAGGGTTCCATGTAACCTCCACCCAACAGAAGTTGTTGAAGTTGAACTCAACTGGTTGGTAGTGATTAGGGTCTGCTGGAAAGTCCACAAATTATCCTGTATCTCCTCAGTATTCTCTCCACTGGGCTGCTCTTAGAAATCTTTGGGGTACATTTCTTGGTCCCCTTTCTTTAAGGCTGTAAGTTTGAAAGTTTCTCCACTGGCCCCATGTTGTGAACACCACAATGTATAGATCTTGGTCTTAATGTAATGCTACCATGGTGTAAGTCCAACTTGGACCAATGTAAGGCAAACACAACTTAGCGATATCAACTTGCAATGACCTCCAAGGTTTGAAGTATCCCATATGCAATGATGGATGCAACCCAAAGGACTTGAACAACAAAGATGATAGCCACCAGTATGCAGGGTGGAGCCAGTATAACCCTTAAGCTCATAGGCTAAGGTAATCAAGAGAGAAGTCAAGACATGAAGGTCTGAAAGATGAGTCAAGAGGTGGTATTTGAAGAAGACCAAGATGGCGTACCTTGGTCTTCACTGCCCACCATTTATACATGTAAGAGGGGGCTTTAAAGCTCCTCTACAAAGTCTGAAGTTCAATAGTGTAAGTAGCTTGAACCCTACTACTGCTGTACAAGTAACAAGTCATAGTAATTATCACATGCTACTACAACAATGCTGACTGATGGTACTTGTCCATGACTAATTACATCTTACTACTGTAATCCTAACCATGTAGTGTAACGTTACCACAGGAATGTTATGTGCAACGTGCACTTCACTAAGTTGCTCAGGCCGAGGTAACAGAGTTTGAAGCAGTTGGTTAAGACTGAGTCAGGTGATGCACAAGTGCCACACGGTCTCCTCAGACATGTAGGCAATAGCGGAAAGTCTGGGGCTCAAGCACAAAGGCAAACCAAAGTCGTGCTCAAGCAAGAAGGGTGAGTGTAAGGTCATTCATGAGATGACAATGATGTGGTATTACACAAGAAGTCAAGTCTACCATACAAGAAGTCAAGTCTACCATACAAGCTAGGTAGCATGTGACTTATATACTAGTACAAGATGTTTGTCCATGACAAACATATGGTGCAACATTCAGGTTCTGAGTGTAAAGGGAACAAAGGCATAGTCATAATGGGAAAAGGTGGGGATTGTGTGGGGTCATGTGCAAGTCAGCTGAAGTCAGAACACCATGAATTTGATATACAAGGAAGGGGGTGTAAAGGAGCATCGTGCAAAGAAGAGATCATGGAAAACAGTCAGGCACACAAGAAGATATGGGCGTAACAAGATGGGATGGGGAAGTAAAGAGTAAAGAAACAAGAGCATCTGAAGAATAAGGATAAATCATGACATGTAGTAAGAGACATCTTCCTCAATCATGACACAATCCCAGATGAATACAAACAACATGTCAAGATATTCAATGAGGAAGAATTGCAACACTTTCTGCTCTCCAAACCCTGGGATCACACCATCAAGTTCAAGCCCAATGCACCAGACAGCATCAATTGCAAGGTGTACCTGATGAGTCCAGCAGAAGACAAAGCCCTAAAGGAATTTTTAGATGAACAGCTGGCCAAAGGGTACATATGACCATTGAAATCCCCATACACATCATCTTTCTTCTTTATCAAAAAGAAGGATGGAAAGCTACACCCTGTATAGGACTACTGAAACATCAACAAATGGACTATACACAATCAGTACCCTCTTCCCCTCATCCCAGAACTCATTGCAGATCTCAGCAGAGCATTCATTTTTACCAAACTCGATATCTGATGGGGATACAACAACATATGGATCAAGGATGGAGACCAGGAAAAGGTGATGAACAGCAAAGATGGACAGCATACTCACAGTGACAAAGAAGACTGTGGTGAGATACACTGAGCAGCTGGAAGCAGCAGAGGGGAGATCTTGCAAGAGAAGCTAAAGATAGTTCTGGCACACAAGCAGTGAGGAACTGATATTACATTGGAAGGGAGGGAACATACCTGGCACACAAGCAGTGAGGAACTGATGTGGACCAGGAGCATACAAGCTACTCTACTTATACTTTACAGAGGGTGACACTGATACAAAGTAAGTAACACAGAGTCACGGATTACAAGGAGCATTGTTCTGAGTATAGGACAAAGGGATATACAAAGGGAGAACAAGGCGATAAGAACAAAAGGAATCCAGACCAAGATGATATCATAGTGACATCACAATAAGGATAGAACAAGGGGGAAAGTACAAAGATGCGAAGTACAATGTAAAGTCCAGAGGAGTCCAATGATGTCATATGATGTCATAGATAAGAGAAGAAGTCTGAAATTGTACAGATCAAGTATCTAATCTATAGGTCCAATATATCTTATCTAAAGCAGTCCATGCTGCAAGTCCAGTTTGTCCAGAGCCGCTAAGTGTGCAGGGGTCACTTATCAACAAAAGGCAGCTTTCAAAACATGCTACAGACTCTTTGAACCCACTGTAATGTTCTTTGGACTAACCAACTCCCCAGCAACCTTTTAAGCAATGATGAATGAAATTTGCAAGGATCTCATTGCATACCACAAGACAAGAGGGATGGTCATCAGGGTATACATGGATGACATAGGTATTGCAACAGCATCCAACAAACAGGCACATATTGATGTAGTACACAATGTATTGGATCTACTTGAACAGAATGACCTATTCCTCAAACTGGAAAAATGACTAAGGAATCCCCTTTCTGGCTTCTCATGGGGTACAACCCCTGCACCAACTGAACCGATAGACCATCCCCAATACCACAGGTGGCACTCAGGGTCAAACAGTTCAAAGAACTCTGTATGCCCAATCCCTGATGATCAAAGTGCAGCAGGGATGGATCAAAGCAAAAGATATGCCCAAGTTCCAAATCAGGGACCAAGTGTGGCTAGAGGGATGCCACTTACACACCCACCAACCAATGGTGAAACTTACAGCACACAGACATGGCTCCTTTAGGGTAGCTCAGGTGATGTCCACAGTCAATTATCAACTAGAACTTCCCACACAATGGCAGATACACCTGGTGTTCCATGTGGACCTCCTGACTCCTTATCGTGAGACACTCATGCATGGACCAAACTATCAGTGCCCACCACTGGATCTAGTAGGAGGCAAAGAAGAATATGAGGTCAAGAGGATTCTGGACTCTTGGTGATTCAGCAGAAGTTGCAAGTTGCAATATTTAGTCAAATGGAAGGGCTACCCAGACTCTGACAATCAATGGATCTCCAAGGATAACATGTTCACAGATCATTCAAACCCTGCCAGAGAAACACATATGAGCAGGGGAATATCCCAAGAGATGTCCTCACCTCCCTCTACTTTTCCTCACACTCATGCACTCTCAATCTCCCACACAGTTCCACTATGCTGTTGATACCAGTCTCACAGCTCCTTACTGAGTACAGTCCATGCCATCATCACCCCTGTCATCTACCCTCTCCCTTCTCCAGGGAGGAGATCACCCTCCTTCCCCCATGACATCCTAAATTCCTTCACCTTCCCCCACTCTTTATTCTGAGACCAACCAAGCCCACCACTCTCACTGACAACTATGTCCCAACTTGAGCACCCACTCCAGCAGGTGACAAACAAGGATACATTCTCAGCCACCCAACCTCCCCACCAGGACCCAACAAGGGTGGGGACCTGTATGACCTGGTGGAACACCTCAAGCCACATCCCTATCTGATGAACAGCATAGGTGGAGACACATACTCACAGTGAATCAAGAAGTACTTTGGTGAGATATGTGAGGCACAGGGAAGCAGAGATCTTGCAAGGTAAGCTTAGAGATGTCTGATACAGCAGAGTGAGAACTGCAGTATCAGGGTGTACATGGTACACTATTTATACAGTCTAGAGACAATGACGCACTTGTACAATAAGGGTGTTATACAATAGACAGAATACAATAAGACCTGGAACAATAGGTGGGTCAGAACAAAGGGAAGTACTTAGACAATAAGTACAATAGAGAATCCAGAACAAGGATGATATCATGATGACATCATAATAAAGATATAACAAAAGGATAGTCCAAAAGCGTACTACAATAACAAGTCTAGAGGAGTCCACATGATGTCATTGTAAAGTGATGTCATAGATAAGGAAAAGTCCGAGATTGTGATGATCATACATCTAATCTACATATAAGTCCTGTATATCTAATCTACAGCAGTCCATATCTAATACGTCCATAGAGCTGCTAAGTGTGCACAGGTCACTTATCAACACTATCTACATTATACCACCCATCTCACCATGACACACTTGGAAACCCCCCTGTTATGCAGACCCACCAGGGAGGTTCTCACACTATCAGCAGTTGCTCAACCCCTGGTTTGCAACAATCAAATGGAGGAACATGTGCAGGAGGCCAAGGATTGGCTGGAGACCCCACCCCCAAGGGGGTACAATTACAACAGGGGAGCCAATTACTTCCCCTTTCAGATTCAAGACACTCATGAATGTCTTTGGCCAGCCTGCTTTACTCAGCTCATACTCACCTCCAACCCATTTGTTCTCACCTTTTGATGGGACTCCAACCAGCAGTATGGCAAGCCCACTGTAACATTACCACAGGAACGTTATGTGCGACGTGCACGTCACTAGGTCACTCAGGCCGAGGTAACAGGATGCAAGGTAGTCGGTTAAGACTAAGTTTGATGGTGAATAAGCACCACACGGTCTCCTCAGACACGTAGGTGATAGTTGGAGAGTTCAGGGGTTCAAGCACAAAGGCGAACCAAAGTCATGCTCAAGCGAAATGGCGAGTGTAAAGTCGTTCGTGGATTGACAGCGATGTGGTATTACACAAGAAGTCAAGTCTACCATACAAGCTAGGTAGCGTGTGACTTATATACTCATACAGGATGTTTGTACACAACAAACATATGGCACGATATGTGGGTTTTGAGTAAAAGCGGAACAAAGGCATAGCTATAGTAAGGAATATGGTGATTGCGTGGGGTCATGTGCGAGTTAGCTGAGACCGGAGCGCCATGAACTTTGATATACAAGGAAGAGGGCGTAAAGACATATCGTGCAGTGAAGAGATCATCAGAAACGGCTGGGCGCATAAGGAGTTATGGGCATATCAAGGTGGGGTATGGGAATAAGAAGCAGGGAACAGAAGCGTCCAATAGAAAGAAGAGGAAAATTGTAACACCCACTCACACCACTCCCTACCTTGAGGGAGACCTCCCCCTTCCCAGCTACACTGATGACAACCTGATTTTCCTCCATGCAAACAGCAGGATGAGGGACTCTGTGGACCAAGCCCTTCTCCATGTGAAGGACCTCATGCTCATGGTGGAGGTACACCAATACCAGAGCATGTGCATGGGGTATGACACCCAGGAGGTGAGGGCAATGGAGGAGATCCACAAGCTGGAGGAGATCAGCATGGCACAACAAAGGTGTGTAGTCTGCTTGGAGCTTGCACACACAATCTGTTGATAAGTGACCCCTGCACACTTAGCGGCTCTGGACAAACCGGACTTGCAGCATGGACTGCTTTAGATAAGATATATTGGACTTATAGATTAGATACTTGATCTGTACAATTTCGGACTTCTTCTCTTATCTATGACATCATGTATAATGACATCATTGGACTCCTCTGAACTTTACATTGTACTTCACATCTTTGTACTTTCCCCCTTGTTCTATCCTTATTGTTGTAATGTCTACCATGGACGTTTGCCTAACTTAGGCACTTGAGTAACGTGGGTTCCCTCGTGGGTAGTAGTGGTGGTTCTTGAGTACATCTGGGAATACGGCCGGATGCCTGCAAAAGGTACCCATAGAGTCTTGGTAAGTGTAGAGGGTGAAACCGAATGGGATATTGGGAGGTGGGGTGTGGACGCCTCTAACGAATCTCCACTGGGCAGAGTTGAGGATGTAGTAACACTTGAAGGGATGCATGGTCCAGGAGTTGAGGTACTCAAACACAAGGTGACATGAGGTATCGGTGGGATAAGTCTTGGTTGCAATATCCACCATCGTCTTAGAGGGATATGCTGGAGCTAGCTCACTAAGGGACGCTGGGCCCTTGTGTAGAAGATGAGAGGGAGTAGTGGTATTTGAAGAAGACCAAGATGAGGGTCCTGGCCTGTACTACTACAAGCTTAAATACACCTAAGGGAGCCAGTTCTAGCTCCACTTGAACATGTAGGTGGCCAATAGTGTAAGTAGAGCAAACCCTAGTACAGTGGTCCTAGGGATCAGTCATCCATATCATAATATTGTACTCGTACAACAATAGAAAGCATCAGTCAGCATAGTAAGACACATCACGTACAACAATAGGGATCGTCAGTCATCCAGACATGAGGCGGTTAGATCCAAAGTCCATGACACATTACTACTGACACGTCAGGTCATCACAAACATGTCAGAGCTCACAACTGGGCCAGGCAGTCCACAGAATGAAACGTAACAATTGTGATGTCACTATGATATCATCTTGGCCTGGATTCCTTTTGTTCTTATTGGCTTGTTCTCCCTTTGTATATCCCTTTGTCCTATACTCAGAACAATGCTCCTTGTAATCCATGACTCTGTGTTACTTGCTTTGTATCAGTGTCACCCTCTGTAAAGTATAAGTAGAGTAGCTTGTACACTCCTGGTCCACATCAGTTCCTCACTGCTTGTGTGCCAGATATGTTCCCTCCCTTCCAATGTATTATCAGTTCCTCACTGCTTGTGTGCCAGAACTATCTTTAGCTTCTCTTGCAAGATCTCCCCTCTGCTGCTTTCAGCTGCTCAGTGTATCTCACCACAGTCTTCTTTGTCACTGTGAGTATGCTGTCCATCTTTGCTGTTCATCAGGTTATGGACCCTGGTGCCCTAGCCACTCCACTTGGCTGGTCACTGTGCTCCTAGGATCACACATGAGGCTAAGGTCTGTCTGGGGCCTCACCAGCCTTGCCCAAGGCAGAGTGCAGTGGGGTGCCTGTGAAGAACATACTGCCACTCGACAGTACGTAGTCTGACTTGAGGGGTTGGTAGAGCTGGGGGCAATGTAGTGTCCAGGGACAAGGGAGGAAAGATGACGGGGAAGGCTGCTTGCTTGACCAACAGAACTTGGTGCTCAGCCAAGGGATAGTGGTGCTTGTGAGAAGGGTAGTGCCAACTCACTGAAGGGGCACTGAAGACAGAACTCAGCGCTCAGCTGAGGGGTAGTGGTGCTTGTCAAAGGGGCTTCGTCCAATGACTGAAGGGGCACAGGAGGTGAGAGGCAGGCAGGAGAGTAGTCAGACTTTGTAAGGTTTACAAAGTGGACAGTCTGAGGACTGATCCATGGATTTTGCAGGCCTTATATACCTAGGGACATGGTCTGTGCATAGGTGTTTAGGGCAGGCTTAGGGCCTTTCCATGGGTGCTGTGGAAACTGCGCAGGGAATATCCAAGTACCTCTAATAATAGTGTTCAATCGCAATAAGTAACAGGATCACATGATAGATCCACAGTCCAATCAGAATAATGCATAGGGTGGTACAACTCTTCTGCAGTTAATGGCGCGATATGATGCAATAATGACAATAGGATAAATCTGTAAAAGTGGCATGACTGCGCTGCAGTCAATGACGTGTTGGTGATGTGTCTTCTCTATTGACCAATGGGATAATTCCTCGGATATGGTACGATTTGCTCCAAATCGTGGGGTGGATCTTGACTAATGGCAAATGACTCTTCCATAGTCCTCAGGGGGGTGCTCTGCATGTGGGTGCATCATGTGGTGGATAAACAGAGGGTGATTACATGATCAATCACGTGATCGTCGGAGTATGAAATTCGAACTCCGCTTCCAGATTTCCTAATAAGGAAGGTGATTACGTAAGACTGGGCTGGTCCGGAACAGTCTTGAATGCCTGAGTCATGAACAAGTTTCTTGGTTCATGACAGTGCCACTTGACTCTGCTAAGGAACCTCCTGTACATGTACTGCCCAGTAGTCCTACTTTCACCCCTACTGTTTTCCTAGCCCCTGCGCTATGCGCAAGGAGATTGGACCTGGTAGCCCTTTAATCAAAATATCCAGGCGTACATGGCCCACTGGGCTGTGTATTGTGGAGCTTAGCGCCAGCTGTCTCTGGTGCTCCACACTGGGTGCAGGATCTCCTCACCATGGGAGTGTAAAACCTGGTTCAGGCTCTGGGGGGTGTTCACCTTATGGTGTTCTGCAACCAGGTACCTGCCTTGTAGCAGCAATGGGAAAGGATTCAGTAAAGCCACTTGTGGCGATGAGGCAACCAACAGGCCGAGGAGGCTGAGGTAGACAGCCTTGGGCTCTGAAAGATATCCCTTCACCTTCCCCCTGATGCAAACAAGTGAGCTGTGTCTTAGACACATCCTGGCTGGCAGCTAGCTCCTTGTATGGCAATGGGACACTTCCAACCTGGGCCTAGCCCTTGTATCACTGGCATACCATCAGGAGGCAGGATGCATTAGCATTCTGGCCTTACAGAATCACAGACAGGAGCGGTATACCCCCATATCTTTACCTTGCAAACTATGAAGCACTGTCGCTGACTGCTCCTTGGCAATAGATAAATCATCCCAATGTCTGGCTCTACATCAACCACCCCCACTTCTTGGTCCACCCCTTCTGTCTGCATCTCTGTGGCTTCCAACACCACCTTTGGCATGCCTTCAAGCATCCACTTGTCACAATTTGATGGCACTGGCTGGAACGAATGGAGTGGCACCATTGAGGCCATCCTCACTCTCCACAAGGCTGAGGATGTGTTCACTTTGGATGTGCCACCCTCTGCCACCACTTAAGATGAGTGGGACTCCATTCAACATTGTTCCAAGGCATACCTCCGCCTTTACTTAAAACCAGACGTCTACTCCCTCATTGCTGACAACACAGCCTACCCCACATTCAAAACTAAGTGGGACAAGCTGAAGGATGTGTATGCTGGTGCTTCGGGCAGCACCACTATATTCAATTTATGGATCCAGCTAACCCAAGCCTGCCTAGATGACTCTGTGCCCATGGCCCCTCAGTTGGCCAAGCTCAATGAGCTGCGGGTATCCCTTTCCAATGCACAGATGGGTGTCACTGACACCCAATACTGTCTCATTCTCCTACACACCCTGCCCTCTTCCTATGAGGTGCTGGCATCCACCATCCTGGCTGGTGGCACCCCCACCACACTCAAGCACACTGAAATAATTGTGCACATAGTGTCGGAGGAAGCATGCCGCTCTGGGCCATCTGGCTCCTCTTCCCTCAACAAGGTGGCCCCCATCAAACAGATGGGCAAGAAAGGCAAGAAGGACCACTCTAGTCTAACTTGCCACTATTGCAACAAAAAGGGCCATATCAAGCCTGACTGCAGGAAGAGGAAAAAGGATGAGGCTGACATCAAAGTGAAGGAGAATGGTAGTAATAAGGCAGCCAATAGTCATGTATTAATACCAACCACCGCCTCAATTACTGAGGTGCCGGAGCCCATTGACTGGGCTTCCAAATCTATTGGTGTTGCCTTGTATACTGCTTCACGTGTGCACTGGATGATGGACAGTGGTGCTACACACCACATCACACCACATCAGTCTGACTTCAAAGACTACACCCCCACAAAAGGCACTGTATGCCTGGGTGATAAGTCCACAATAGACCAAGTGGGTGTCAGATCTGTTGTCTTTACAACGAGCCAGGGTATCTCTATCACCCTCAGCAATGTGCTACACCTACCACAGGTGAAGACGTGCTTCTTGTCAATGTGCACCCTAGCACAAAAGGGTGCTAAGATTGCCTTTGACAGTGGCTCATTTAAAATATTTGTCAACCAAAAGTGTGTGGCCAAAGGCTACCTTGAGGACAATCTCTACTGGTTGGACGCTGCTAGTGTTAGCCTCAACACCCACACAAAATCTAGTGCTGCCACACTAGACATCTGGCATCAGCACATGGGACACATCTCCCCTGCTGCTCTTAAATCACATGGTCCCTCTGCCACTACTGGCATGGACATAGATGCATCTACCACAGCCAAAACAGTATGCCGTGGGTGCGAGATGGGCAAGTCCACTTGCCAACCCTTTTCTGTGTCCTCAAACAAGAGGACAACTCGTCCATTCAAGATTGTGCACAGTGACCTCGCTGGTCCTATGCAAACTCAGTCCCTGCAAGGCTTGACCTACACAGCCACCTTCATAGACAACCACACTAAGTTCACTGTGGTCCACTTCCTTAAGTCGAAAGATCAGTTTGCTAAGTTGCTGCAGATGTATTTGGCATGGGGTGAAACCCAATCTGGCCATAAACTGCACACTCTGCACTCTGACTACAGTGGCAAATATATGTTGAGTGTCACACAGGACATTCTTAAGCAGAAGGGGATAGAGCATCACCTCACAATGCCAGGTTCACCACAATCCAATGGAAAAGCCGAGCAGTTCAACTGCACCATTATGGATAAGGCAATGGCCATGCTACACACTGCTGGCATGTCTAAAGGCTTCTGGGAGCATGCGGTGTGTGCAGCTGTACACATCTACAATTGCTCTCCAGTCTGCAGACGTAAGTGGTGCACTCCTTACGAGCTCTGGCACTCTGGCAAAGTGCCCAATGTCTCTCACTTGTGCATCTTTGGATGCAAGGGGTACATGCATGTACCTGCTGATAAGCGTCACAAATTGGATGTGAAGGCCATTGAGGTCATGCTTATCGGGTTTGAGCCCAAATCTAAGGGCTATAAGCTCTGGGACCACTCAACCCACTCCATCCAATTGTCCAGGGATGTGACATTTGACGAGAGTAGCTTCCTGTCCCTTCAGGGTGTTGAGACACATCCCACACCTACCCCTATGAGCCCACCAGTAGTAACACTGGTTACAGTGACTGCCATACCTAGCACGTTGGCATTACCACCACAGTGAGCTGCCTCCCCTGCACACTCACACAGTAGTGAGGAGGATGTAGAAGACCTACTTGACCCAAAAATTGAGCGTCCACACACACCACCACCACCTGCCACTCTACCCACTCTGCCCACCACACCTAAACATGAGCAGTGCACTCCCACTTCACCACTGCCTCGCCAAGGTGCAACGCGCATTATGTGCAGTGTCCCTCCACCCTCACCAGAAATGCCTGGGGGCTTCATGGATCATCCACAGCATAGTCAGCTGTTGTGCGAGATGGACAATGCACCAAGGCGATCTAGTCGTGCACCCGTGCCAAACCCCTGCTACTTCAATGCAGACAATACAGCACTGCGTGGCAGGCATCTGGGGTATGCAGAGTTGCTTGCTGCAGCCTATGTTGGCAGAGACCCTGCAACCTTTGCAGAGGCTATGCAGTCTGCAGACGCAGATGAGTGGACAAAGGTGTGTCAGTATGAAATGGACACCCTTGCCAAGAATAGCACATGGGAGTTAGTGGATCTCCCACCTAATCGTAAGGCAGTAAAATCCAAATGGATCTTTAAGCTCAAAGCGGATGGTCACTACAGAGCTCACTTGGTGGCCAAGGGATTTACACAGATCCCTGGCATAGATTTTGATGAAACCTTCTCTCCTGTCGCACAATTTGAGTTGCTATGTTTGCTTCTGGCATTGGCTGCACTGGAGGACTGGCACATCCATCAGATGGATGTCAAGTCTGCTTTTCTCAATGGTGTGCTCGACAAGGAGATTTACATGGAGCAGCCACAAGGTTTCACTGTCACTGGCTCCAAGACAAAGGTGTGCTGCCTACTTAAGGCAATGTTACATTTCGTTCTTGGACTGCCCAGCCCGGTTGTGAACTCTGATGTGTTTGTGACGACCCAATGTGTCAGTAGTAATGTGTCATGGACTTTGGATCTAACTGCCTCATGTTTGGCTGACTGACAACTCCTATTGTTGTACGTGATGTGTCTTACTATGCTGACTGATGCTTGTTATTGTTGTATGTGTACTATATTATGGTATGGATGACTGATCCCTAGGACCTAGGGTTTGCTCTACTTACACGATTGGCTACTTACATGTTCGAGTGGAGCTAGAACTGGCTCCTTTAGGTGTATTTAAGCTTGCAGTAGTACAGGCCAGGATCCCCATCTTGGTCTTCTTTGAATACCACTCTCATCCACTTGACTTCTGTGCAAGGGCCAAGTGTCCCTTAGTGAACTAGCTCCAGCATATCCCTAAGACCAAGGGGATCCCCATGACCTTCCTCCCCATTCCAACTCCTCGTGGATGGTGGATAGTGCAACCGAGACTTACCTGCCCGATACCTCGTGTCACCTTGTCTTTGAATATCTCAACGCCCATACCACAAGGCCTTTCAAGTGCTTCTATGTCCTCGACAACCCTTGGTGGAGATTCGTTAGAGGCATCAGCACCCCGCCACCCAATGTCCTGTTAGGTTTCACCCTTTACACCTACCGAGACTCTACTGGTACTTTCTGCAGGCATCCAGCCATGTTCCCGAATGTATCCGAGAACCACTGATATTACCCACGAGGGAACCCACATCACTCAAGTGCCTAAGTCAGGCCAACGTCTGTGGTAGACATTACATTAAGACCAAGATCCTTCAATGTGGCTTCCACCAAGATTACAACCAGAGACCTTTGGGTACCATTTCAACCATACCATATTGATAGAAGAGGAGAATGCAACGTTCTGAAGAGATTCTTAGGAACAGCCTTTTGGCAGACAGAGAAAGGAGACCCAGGTTACGTAGTCCCTTACCACCATCACAACAACACCACCAGTTTAATCCCTATAGAATTCAACTTCGAAAACCTCTGTTGGACAGAGATCAAGTGGGACAAGCTTTACAGAAAGCTTCAAGTAGTATGACCTGCAACCGCCAGTCTAGGCCTTGATATCCTCCAATCCAACACCGTCACAAGAGATCAGTGAGGACCCATTGATGGAGAAATTGAAGAACCCGTGAGATCCCCTACACCCAAGACACCAGCCCCCTCTCCATCACTAGCAAGCAACCCTGAGGAAATCCACATCCTTGAAGCTCAAGCCAAAGAAGAACAACAGTTGGGACTATTAGCTGAGTTGATCCCCACCAACATGACCACTACCATCACTGAGCAACCCCTCACATTTGAGGAACCCACACGCATTAGTCATGGCGGACCTCCCAGCAATGACCCTCCAGCAAGTGGAGGAGGAGGAGGCGGAGGAGACAACAGTGGAGGACCCCTATTCACAGGACCAAACGTCTCTGTCAGAAGTTGCCCTGAGAAATTCATGGGCAAAGAACCCCTTGTATTCATGGGAGATTGTACCAAAGTCCAACAGTTCCTGACTCAATGGGAACTATTTGTCAAAACAAACTTCGACAACCCTGCCTTCACACTCCCATACCGCAAAGCACTCATCTTCCTCACCTATATACAGGGGGAACACATCAACGAATGGGTCCTGTCGACCACCAAATGGGTCAAAGGGTACAAAGCCAAACACAGGCCCTACGATGACTGGATTTGGCAAGCAGTCGAACTTGGATTCAGGAATACCTTCACTGACACCCTGGAGAAGGAACGTGCCCAACAGGATCTCCAGAAGGGATTCCGCATGGAAGGACAGGACATCGACACATATGTGGCCAAATTTGAGAAGGCCGTACACAAAGCTGGGTATCGATGTGACGACTCCCTAGTACTTGATAAATTTACCAGTGGCCTCCCTGTAGAGCTATACAAGAACACCTACAACTTCCACAGCCCCAACACTTACAGTCAATGGAAGGCAGCAGTACTCAAGCAACAACACAAGTGGATGCACCTCCAGACCCATCTCAGAGGGCACAAACCCCTTGGAGGACCCAGAAAACAGGGAAACACATCCCTGAGGACCTTCAATGCGCCCAATCATCCACAGCAACCCAGGCAAGGATGGCAGTCGTTCTGCAATCACCCCGATGCCATGGACACTACACCAGGAAGAGTCTGCACTAGACTCGCAGGATCCGAAGAAATTGACTACACGTGCCCACTGTACACACCTCAAGGAGGAAGAGGACCACAGGGCAGAGGAGTCATTAACGCTAAGGATGTAACGTTACCACAGGAACGTTATGTGCGACGTGCACGTCACTAAGTCGTTCAAGCCGAGGTAACGGGATGCGAGTTAGTTGGTTAAGACCAAGTTCGATGATGAATAAGCACCGCACGGTCTCCTCAGACACGCGGGTGGTAGTCGAGAATCCTGGGGTTCAAGCGCAAAGGCGAACCAAAGTCGTGCTCAAGCGAAACAGCGAGCGTAAAGTCGTTCGTGGACTGACAGTGATGTGGTATTACACAAGAAGTCAAGTCTACCGTACAAGCTAGGTAGCGTGTGACTTATATACTAGTACAGGATGTTTGTATGCAACAAACATATGGCACGATGCGTGGAGTCGTAAGCAAAAGCAGAACAAAGGCAGAGCCATAGTAGGAAACATAGTGATTGCGCGGGGTCATGTGGGAGTCAGCTGAGATCGGAGCGCCGTGAACTTTGATATACAAGGGAGGGGACGTAAGTGCGTGTCGTGCGGCGAAGGGATCATGGGAAACGGTTGGGCGCGTGATGAGTTATGGGCATAACAAGGTGGGGCATGGGAATAAGAAGCAAAGAACGGAAGCGTCCATAGGAAAAGGAGAAAGAATCGTAACAAAGGACATCATCTGTTACAACTGTAACAAACCAGGGCATTTCTCACATAATTGCCTCCAGCCATGTTGTCCCCGTAACAACCAGAACTGGCAGCCACATCAAGGGTGCGGCGCCTTCATAGAAGAAGTTCAGAGCGTCAACAAAGAGCTGCTCATCCAATTCAACAATGACAACGGTAGTAGCCAAGGCACCTGCACCACTACTGATACACCACAAGATTGGGCTACCAGTTGGATAAACAGAGTCCGATCATTGGACGAAGAGGCAAAGGCACTGGTGATGAGAGATCTGATGAGTCAGGAGGATTTTCAAAGTGCCTGAACCCGATGGCCTGGGTAAGGGCATTATGATGTAACTCTGTGTTCATAACGCGCTATCAATCTATGCATGTTCCAGTTTCATTGTGCGCAAGTTACGCCATGGCCAACAAACGAGCTTTAGTGGACTCCAGAGCCACTAATAATTTTATCCATCCAGATTTTGCGAGGAGAATGAGGCTTGGCCTCAAGGAGTTAGACCATCATCAGAAGATCTGGAACATCGACGGTACACATAACAAAGGAGGCAAAATAACTCACTGCATAGATCTCAAAGTTGAAACCAAAGGTATCAAGAAGGACATGAGATTCCTCGTCACTGACATAGGAGGAGAAGACATCATCTTGGGATACCCCTGGTTGGCTACCTTTCAGCCTGACATCCAATGGTCATCCGCCACGTTACACGAAGCTGAGTATCCTGTTGTACTTTGCACCATTAATCCCACTAAGCCACACATAGATCCCATTATCACTTGACTGGTGCTCCAGAAATTACTAGGAATGCCCGACAAACAATGTGTGGAAGAAGAACTACGACAAGAATGCGACCTAGAGGCTGCACAACTCTGAGCCACCACTTCAACAGAGCTGGCCATCAAAGCTCAACAATACACAGAGAAGAAAGCCATCCCAGAAGAGTACAAATGACACATCAAGATCTTCAGCGAAGAAGAATCCCATTGCTTTCCCCTCTCCAAACCATGGGACCACACTATCGAGTTCAAACCAGGTGCCCCCAACACCATTGACTGCAAGGTCTACCCCATGAGTCAGGCAGAAGATAAAGCCCTCAAGGAATTCCTAGACGAACAGCTGGCCAAGGGATACATTAGACCATCTAAATCCCCATACGCATCATCCTTTTTCTTCATTAAAAAGAAGGACAGAAAACTACGCCCCATACAGGACTATTGGAATATCAACAAATGGACCATACACAATCAATATCCACTCCCTCTCATACCCGAACTCATTGCAGACCTCAGCGGAGCCTTCATATTCACCAAGCTCAACATCCATTGGGGATACAACAATGTGCGCATCAAGGAGGGGGATCAGGAAAAAGCTGTGTTCAAAACACGCTACAGACTTTTCAAACCTACGGTGATGTTCTTCGGGCTAACAAATTCTCTGGCAACCTTCCAAACTATGATGAATGAGATCTGTAAAGATCTCATTGCCCATCACAAGACAAAGGGAACAATCATCAGGGCATACATGGATGACATCAGCATCACGACATGATCTAATGAACAAGCACACATCAATGCAGTACACAATGTATTGGACCTACTGGAACAGAATGACCTCTTCCTCAAACCAGAAAAATGCATTTTCCACACTCCTAGCATCAATTACCTGAGGGTAATCATTGAGAGGGGGTGACTTGCATGGACCCTGTCAAAATTTCTGGCATCAAAGATTGGCCTGCCCCCAAAAACATCAAACAGGTGCAATCCTTCCTAGGCTTCTGTAACTTTTACCATGCTTTCATTTGAAATTTTGCCACCCACGCATGACCCCTCAACAAACTCACATGCAAGGACACAAAATGGACGTGGACACCAGCAGAACAAGAAGTGTTTGACAAAATCAAGAAGCTCATCACGGAAGAACTGGTACTTGCACACGCCAACCTGGAAGATCAATTTGAACTGGAAGTAGACACATCAGGATTCACCATAGGAGCGGTACTACTCCAACACAAAGAAGATGGTAAAAGACACCCCATTGCGTACTACTCAAACACCCTTAGTGCAGTGGAGCAAAACTACAATATCTATGATCTGGAACTTCTGGCAATCGTCAAAGTGCTCAGGAACTGGTGCCACTACCTAGCGGGATCACCCCACAAGATCAAGGTCTTCTTGGATCACATGAACCTACAATACTGGTGCTCCCCACAAAAGATAAGCTGCTGAGTAGCCAGGGAAGTACTAGAACTATCAGAGTATGACATCGAGATTCATCACATCAAGGGTACGACAAATGGAAGAGCCAACGCTCTATCTAGGCGACTGGATTATGATCAGGGAGAAGGCGACAATGAACACATTACAGTACCACCAGATGAAGTTTTCGTGAGAGCTGCATTACTGGACACCACCAAAGACCCGCTTTGAATCAATGCCACCATATCAGTACAAGAGATGGAAAAGATCAACCTGATACATGCACAAGACACCGACAAAATACACCCATGGGTAGACCCACATGGCCTCAAATTGATAGAAGACACCTGGTACAAAGATGGGAGACGCGCAGTCACAGGAGGACTTCACAAAAAGCATGAAATTATCAAAACGCATCACAACCCACCTGTATATGGACACCTGGGGATTAGCCACACCATCAAACTTGTGGAGTGGTATTACTGGTGGCCAGGATTACGACAAGAGGTGATGGACTATGTCAAAGGTTGCGCCGACTCAAGGTCAACACCAGGGCCATCAAAGCACCACTATGCCCAATATTCCCCAAACCGGAAGCTATGCCATTCGAAACCATCACCCTTGATTTCATCACTAAACTCCCCATAGCACAGGATTGTGACACGATCCTCATGATAACAGATCATGATTGTACAAAGATGTCCCTGTTCATCCCTTGTCAGGAAGAAATATCAGCTGAAGGGACTGCCGCCCTGTATGTGAAACATGTCTTTCCTCAATTCGAATTACCCAGCAAGATAATCAGTGATAGGGACCCATGATTCGCATCAAAGTTCACATGCAAGTTATGCAAGATCCTCAGCATTGAGCAAAACATCTCCATGGCATACCACCCTCGCACAGACGGACAATCAGAACGTACCAACCAATGGCTGGAACAATACTTGCAATTTTGGGTCAATGAGCGACAAGATGACTGGATCCACTACCTCCCCATGGCTGAGTTCACACACAATAATTGGCCCAGTGAAACCACTAAAGAGTCCCCGTTCCAGCTCCTCATGGGGTATAACCCCCACGCCAATTGGACAGATCAACCATCCCCTATCCTGCAAGTGGCACTCAGGGTCAAACAGTTCAAGGAACTCCAACAGTGCATGCAGTCACTGATGATCAAAGCACAGCAGGGGTGGATCAAGGCCAAAGATATGCCCAAGTTCCAGATTGGGGACCAGGTGTGGCTAGAGGGACGCCACCTACGTACCCACCAGCCAACCGCAAAACTCACAGCACGAAGACATGGCCCCTTTAAGGTTGCTCAGGTGATGTCTGCAGTCAACTATCATCTGGAACTTCCCACGCAGTGGCAGATTCACCCAGTGTTCCATGTGGATCTCCTTACGCCCTATCGTGAAACACTCACACATGGACCCAACTATCAGCGCCCACCTCCAGATCTAGTTGGTGGCAAAGAAGAATACAAGGTCAAGAAGATTCTAGACTCTTGGTGATTCAGCAGAAGTCGCAAGCTGCAATATTTGGTCAAATGGAAGGGGTACCCAGACTTGGACAACCAGTGGGTCAATAAGGATGATGTATTTGCTGATGACACAATTTGGGAGTTCAAAAATTCAAACCCCGCATGTGAGACACATATAAACACAGGGAAATCCCAAGAGACATCCCCATTCCCTTCTCCCACTACTACCACTACTCATGCACCCCTCCTCTCCAGTCCACTTCCACTATGTTGTCGATACCAGTCTGGCAGCTCCTTACCGAACACAGTCCACGCCATCGTCACCCCTGTTGTCTACCCTCTCCCTTCACCAACAAGGAAGTCATCTTACTTCCCCGTGTCATCCCAAGTACCTTCACCATCCCCCACTCTTTATTCTGAGAGCAATCAGCCCAGCCGCCTCGGGAGCAACTACATCAGCAAAAACAATGAAAAATATTGGGCAATTATAAGTGATAATAATCACCGTAAGTGGTGTGAGCAGAAACCCAGATCATAAATCACTGAAAACGAATGTGATAGCTCCCCAAATCGGTAATCTGTCAGTCAGCAAGCATAATCCTTCCGATGGATTTTAATTACCAGTTGAGTACTTGGTGGCTCGTATGCGATTATTCGGATTATATCTATCTATCTTCCTCTTGTATGGTTATGAGTATTTTAATGGGTTGCAAGCGTTCGCGATGCCTTCCACCACTTAGATGCGTTTCCTGCTGATTGTAAACTACGGCAAGCATATCTTGTACTCGCAATCTCACAGGCTCTTTTGAGAATTTGTAAGCGATTCGATTCATTCATTCACGATCAGTAATTTTACAATTTCTACTACTGGCACAAGATCCCGGGCCGCAATTGTGGAACCGATTTCAAGTTGTAAAAACTAGTGACGACGCTGTAATAAGGCATCAGTGGTTTATCCGTCAGGTAATAATAGACATTACCGGCTTGGGTGGTTTGGGGCCTTTGAGTTTGAGTCGCTTTGCAGAGTGGGTTGTCCCTGCTCCATTACCGACTTCCGCGTCCAGGTCCCCATCACTGGTCGTGGTGTCCCTTTGTTTACCGGTATTTCGTTTCCCAGTGTTTCACTTCCTCGGCAACCGTGGCATAGGCGATGTTATATCGTCGTCGTCCTTGTCGCTATCTTCATCAACTCTGCTACAGGTCTTGAGACCTGGTGTTGTCGCTCGGCGAACATCGGCAGTTTGTGACCTCGGACTCGAAGGGGACTGCATTGTGTCGGGTTGGTCATTTCCCCCTGCGTCTGGATCGCTCAATTCAGAGCCCTCCTTGTCCCATGGGCCTAATTTCATGGGTATCACGGACCGAAGTGTAATGGGCTGGGGTGCTTACCAGGCTCTTCGACTGACGTTTCTTTAGGCACTTCCTTTTTGGCACGACGATCCTTGGACTGGTCCTTCACCATCGCCAGGAACCCGCTTGTCACCCCTTTGTCAGATCCCGCAGATCTCTGGCCATTCTCATTCCCAAAGAGTTCACTGTTGACCAACATTAGTCTGGCCCACATTGATGAGAACGACTTACACATTCCACCACCGAATGGTTTGCTCAGTCCAGTCATCATCGTGCTTAAAAACCTGGAATAACATATCTGCGAAGTCTTGGTAGTCGAACTTCCCATCCTGGCCGGACCATGCTGACTGAGAACTCAGTGTAAATCGAGCCTATCACCGTGTCACTACTGTATCGAGGAAATCGGCAGGGTCCACTTACCAGCATGGCTACGTACACAATAATTGGGACCGTCACTTTTTCGACCTTGCACAGTTTTGCCACAGAGTCTCGAGCGGGCCTGTCATTGGGGGAAGGTACTCGCATAGCCGTCCTTGGCCCTGTGAATATAGCACGTAAACACTGTAACCAGGTTAGCACTTGCCCCGAAAAATTTAAGGATAACGTACGCGGGCCAGGAAATACCCCCGCATAAATCCAGAGAGGAGGTTAGTAGGGTCATAGTTTTCCAGGTCTTCGTACAAGAACGCTGGTGGGTCACCCCCTGTCACCTCGTACCCCTCGAGCCCATTTCTAATCTTGGTTCTGAAGCTAGGCAAGGTCATCCGGAAAGGCATAAGTTAATAATAGAAGGAACTTACTCGACTGGATTATCAGTGTAGGCCTTGAGGTGTTGTATGGGAACGAGCATCCAGCCAAGTGCATCGTTGGTGAAGCCACGATCGGATTTCGTGTCGCCAGCCAATGCCAGTGGGGTGTCAGTCTTGCTGGCGAGTCTCCTGGTGTTAGACTTGAGACGGTATATGTCGGTTGAACAACCTGCTCGCATCCCTAGCGCGAGCTGTGTCAAGTGACTGTCAGTGGCATGGGGACGAGTGAATCAAACTCCTTACTGCTGTGTTAATATCGGGTACGCTTGTATCCCCCCAAGACAGGCGCTTCTGTAGGTCTTCACTGAAATTTAGTGCTGCCGTGGCATAACCCTCATAGTGGTCCTTTATTTCGTCGGTCCTGTGTTCCTGTGTTAGATAGTATTGCCATTTATGTGCACAGAGTTGACTCACAGGTACTTGTATTTGTCGGCGCACCCTGGGAATGTCTGCTCTTGTGCGACGACGATGAGTGTGTCGACCACTATGAAGGGGTAGACACATCGCATGAGGAATCGGCCACATTCCACAAATGGGGACATTTCATCGTCTCTGTTAGGATAAATTAGTATTGGGTTTCAAAGAATAATGGAGGACTCAGGCGATGACTTACGATTTTTTACGGGTCGTGTTCTTCTTCTTGGATGGTTCTTCAGATGACCTACTCGATGGGTTTTGGCTCATCTCACGGTCTTCTTGCCAGCGGTCCCTGCATGTATATGGACTAGAGGAGCGATTAGTAGAGGACATGGGGGTGAAGTGATGGGGGACGCATATATTTGTCTTGCGGTGAGGTCCTTTTGACTTGAACCAGCCTTGGGGTTCATTCACGTTCATGGTGGGGGCCAAGACCGGAGTCATGTGGACGTGATCTTCTACTTTGAACATCTATACATAATAGGCAACCGTATTACCTCTTTAAGAATTTAATTGTGGGTAAGGTGGTTCCTTGGGTGGCTCCTTCTCATTCACGTCATCTACATAGGGCAATATGGAGATCTCCAAGCTTCCTCTGGAGGCGTTTCATCGTCGCCAGGCCCACGCCGCTGCCATGCAGCTTGCCACACTCCACTCATTCACCGCTGACTACACCCTCATTCACCGCCCCGACCTCCCACCCGAAGCATCGACTTGTCCTCGATGCCATACACCCTACACCTTCGCACACATCCTCTACATGTGCCCACTCCTCATGCCCACAGTGCACGCCTACCACCTCAACCGCACATCCCCCGATGATCCCATCCCCCTATTCATGGATCACGCATACTACCTTTGCCGATTGTTACAGTCCTTGACTGCGGCACACAGACCCCTTTGGGAACCACCCCAAGCCCCACGCCGGCCCTTAGAACCCGGATGAAGGAGCTCTCGACCGCAAGACCAGCTATACCCGGTGACACACCCCTGCACCACCCTGTAAGTGCTACCCCATTGTGTCTCATGTCTCGGATCAAACCACCCTGTTTCACTTTACGGTACACTTTACATACTTTTCATCCGCACATACTTCGTCTCCTCTGGGAGGGTACCTTCAGACACCTTTACTCCTTCGCACACACATGAAGCTCCCGCTTTACTATACTATACCACTTTGTTGTCGCTAAGCGCTCCAAGACCGGCTTTGTATTATGTACTGCTCCGGAATATAAATTCAAAAAAAAAAAAAAAAAGAGGCGTTTCATCGAATTTTACATTACGCCAGAAGAGGAACTAGTACTCCCCGATTCAGGCGCTGACTGGCTCTGATACCATCCCTCCTTGCACCCAGTGCTCGGCGCACGGTATGAAAAATCGAGAAGGTTTATTGCATAGAACAAAATTGTAGCTACTACAGGACTACCTTGCCTGCTGCCTGTCTTACCACTTCATCGTCGCTGCTTTCGAAGAACGTGGGAAAAGCTTCCCACGTTCGGACCAATCAACAGTTCGTTATTCTTGACTCCACACTTCACTTTCCCGACCGTAGTGAGTCGCAATCCACACGGTGCCAGAGGTCACACCTCCACGCAAAGGTGAAGACGACGAGCTACACCAGGCACCTTCTTTGGTGCCGTTGTGATCGCCCTCTTCTCGTTGCTGTGGAACGTGCGATCATGATAATGGGAGACGGCCCACCATGATGATGTCAACAATGTCAGTCACAAGCGGCAATTCCCACTACGACGATGCCTAGGCCCTGCGTGATCCCGAACGGGGCAGCCGATACAACTGCATACTATCCCATTCCCAACTCAGTCTCAGACCACTGACATCACCGTCAGCAACTTGCTGGGGGGGGATGTATGAAGATGTTCTACAACACCCCAGGATAAGTATGATTGATCTATGATGCACTGATGGGTACTCACCACTTGGCTGATATCCGAGGGAACCAGCACCAAAACGACCATGGGCGACCCCAGGGAGGCTGCGCACATGAACAGGTTCAAATTGAGGGGAGGGTTGGTAAGAGCCATCGTCAGAATCAAGAACTCGGGGTAGGGCTCTTATAGGTAATTTTTCGTCGCTGATCGACTTTGACAGATGCGTCGAGCGTTGCAAATCACCCATTACAACTGGAAATGACAAGGCAAACAAGGTATGTTTCATTCTTCGACCATCCTACAACCTGCAGCAGTAACCCACAGACTTCAATGAGACATAGTTGTGTACGCTGCGGCAAAGCATTTCGTAGCAACATCTCACTTGACAAGCATGCGCTCCAATGTAGAAAGAACTGGACAGGAATGGGATCTTCGGGAGCAACGTCAATTGCCTGGCGATCGGAATCCAACGCCAACTCGGAACACGGGCGAAAATGTGCCCGTGTTGGACCACCCGACCCAGACGACCAGAACGAGCCAGGGCCATCTGGTACTAGTAATGCATACGAGGTACGTCGTGTCCAAGCTTTCCTACGCCAGTAAGCTGTATATGGAAACTATAGGAGGAAAATCCAGCTAGGTTGCCCACCCCCCCACCTATACGTTCGGCACACTCAGGTCGCACCGTCCACGTGCCACGGCGGTTCACGGATTATTTCCCTCATGGCGACATGACACTGGATCATGTACCACTGCGTGCACCTACTCCCTCCGAGAGCAATGACCGCTCAGTCATTCCGGAGACCGTCGAGGAACCTCCCTCAGATCCATGACCACACCCGTTCCAGACTCATGTCAACAAGCTTGGCATATTCAGACGATACACGCACACCCCAACCTGGCTCCCGAAACACGACGAGAGATTCGACCTCGTATGTGACTCACCATCCTTGGATGCTCCGCCCCCCCCTGACACTACAGGCGCAATACATGAGGTATCCCACGACCCGATTGGACCGTTTCCCAACTTTAGCATTGCCATGTATATGGGCGCGTACTTCTCTGGGATGGATACGAAATCTGAGGAACACGCGAGCTTCCTGGCCAAGACGATGCAAGATGATAGGTTCAATTCCAAGGACTTAGCTGGATTCAGCGCACATGTGGAAAACGTGCGCCTGGACAAGTACCTTACGGACGGAGAGCACCCCTTCCAGATACGGGATGGCTGGCAAGAATCCACCATCCACATTCGCCTCCCAGTGGAAGGCAAACAATTCAATTCTGAGGACGATGCCCCGATGCTACCGATACACGGGCTCTTCCATTGACGGATTACTGACATCATCAGATCCATGTGTGCATCCAAGGCAGCCAAATCATTCCATCTCACGCCTTATACGATGCACTGGCGCCCTGACCCCTTAGATCCAGACAAGCACGAGCAACTGTACGCCGAAACTTACACATCTGACGCGATGATACAGACACAAACCGATGTTGACAACATCCCAAGGGAGGAAGGCGATACAAGGGAGCGCATAGCACTGGGGCTTATGTTGGCTTCAGATTCCGCGCAACTCACAAGTTTCGGGTCTGCATCAGTGTGGCCCGTGTACCTCATGTTTGCGAATCAGTCCAAACAAGAGAGGGTGAAGCTGTCATGTCACGCGGTGCACCATCTTGCATATGTCCCTTCAGTAAGTCTCACCGTCGTTATTTGTCCCATGTCTTTCACAAATAATCACTGAAGCTTGGTGGAGACTTCGCTAGCTGATATCAAGAGAAGACAGAGCAGGTGCCTTCGCCAGCCATTGAGGTCCACTGCAAGCGTGAGCTCATGCACACTGTGTGGAACCACCTCCTGGACGACGACTTCATCGAAGGCTCCACAAATGGCCTCGTAATACGATGCTCTGATGGCGTAGAGCGCGTATTTTTTATCCGCATTATCACATATTCAGCTGACTACCCCGAAAAGTGAGTACTCGTTGTCTTAGTTTATTACCACGTCCTGGACTGATAAACAACGAGAACACTTCTAGCCACTATCAAAAACCTTGGGCGATCCCCCTGCCCGCGGTGTCTAATACCAAAGAAAAGCATACATGGTGTAGGTACACCAACAGACACTCAACACCGCAACAGGCTTCGTACTGACAACAACCGAAGACGCCAAAATGTCGAGCAGGCACGCAAGCTTATGTTTGAGAAGGGGCTGGCAATACCAAGCAGGCAAGTCCAACAGCGTCTAGGGGGTCACTCCAGGATACCTACCAGGGTCAGTATCCACCTACCGCAATCAAAACCCGCTGATGTGTTCACCAGAACACATTCTCAGATGTACTTTCAAAAGTAGGTCAAGACTACCACAATCTCTTCGTTGTGGACCTCCTCCATGAGTTTGAGATCGGCGTCTGGAAGTCAGTGCTCACGCACTTGATCCGGATGCTCTATGCAATCCCTGGCGTAGGTCGAGATCGCATAGCAATCCTAGACAGCAGGTAAGCCCATGTCACAAGTCCACATGGCGCTAAGTGTTAGTATTTGATCTAGATTTCATAGTGTCCCGACTTTCGGTCGCGACACAATTCACAAGTTCCCTGGAAATGTCTCAGGATTGAGCAAACTAGCTGCTCGCGACTACGAGGATATTTTACAGGTGCGTGTCCTCAAACTGCACTGGTATGGCACTATGGTCGGTGACCCATTAACATATCAACAATCAGTGCGCGATTCCCGCATTTGACGGACTGTTTCTGGATGAGGACAACAGGAGGATCAGCGAGCTCCTGTTTCTGCTTGCTACCTGGCATGCCTATGCTAAACTGCGTCTCCACACTGACACAACCTTGGACATGTTTGAGGCGGTTGGTACTGCCCTCTGTCAGGCACTAAGGTACTTCGCGACCATAACATGCCCCCGGTATACAACAAAAGAACTCCAGCGAGAACTTAATGCACGTGCCACACGCCAACGAGAGCGAGCAAGGCGCAATGAGGGCCCGGAGACAAGCCAAAGAAGGACCGTCAAGGCCAAACGATTCAATATGTCTACCTTCAAGCTTCACTGTATACCAGACTATGTGCCCGCAATCCGGAAATATGGAACTACAGATTCGTACAGTACTCAGACGGTAAGATTAGTCCTCCAGATCCCCCAGTCTCCTGGCCCTGCTGATCACTGCAGAGCAAGCTTGCGCATCGCCTTTCCAAGATGTGGTATAGGTCATCCAACAGGAACCGCGGCTTTATTGGTCAGATTACTAGCAAGGAGAGCCGCACGTGGTTCTACGCTGCAATGCTGGCAGAACTGGAAAAGGGACAGAGCCCACCTAACTCTGAAACAAGACCTCAGAGTCTGCAGCTGCCGCGCCCTGAAGACAGAGACGATGCACCAAGTAATCCAAGCGAACGTTATTGGATGTCTAAGTCCTCTGCGACTGTCAGAGACCTCACCAAATGGCTGATTGATAACCGCAACGACCCTGCCCTTCACGTGAGTCTATGCCCTTTTCTGTCGTTGCCTAATACCAATACAGGTATTCAAACAGGAATTTCAACCTCGCTTGATTGATCACTTGTATTCGCGGATCAAAGGGCAGCCGTACGATGGCGATGAACACACATTCTCTGACCGAGATCGCGACAATGTAGTCATTGAAAAGGATCAAATGTACGAACACAAGACCATCCGGTTCAGGTCCACAACATATGATGCCCATAGAATGGAGGAGTCTGCTAATCCCCGTACACATGCAGATGTCCTCGTCCTGTCACATGAAGATGGCAGTGAAGGGCAGCCAGCGTTCCCGTATTGGCATGCAAGAATCATTGGGATCTACCGCTTCTTGGTGCGGGAGAGGATTGAAGGGGGGACAGGTCTTAGCCCCGCTTCACAGATGGATGTCCTCTTTGTTCGTTGGTTTGGATTCGACTCACCTGATGGGCAAAGCGGTTGGGGCGCACAGCAGTTGCACAAAGTCGGCTTTCTGCCCGACACCAACTTACAGGGACCCGCTTTTGGTTTCCTGGATCCAAATAAAGTCATAAGGATGGTCCATTTAATCCCGGACTTCGCTTCTGTTCATACGAAGGAACTATTGACTGGACCGTCCATCGCCATGTGAGACGCCCATCCAGATGGGGAGTACCCTGTGTATTACGTTGCCATGTATGTGCCATGTATTTCCTACTAGTACACTGTCTCAATCTTTTTCTAGGTTTTCAGACAGGGACCTCTTCATGCGCTACCGCGGAGTGGGGGTTGGACACCTGGCAACCCGGCAGAGCAATGAGGTATTACTTGCCGACAAGCACACGCAAATGCCGCTGAGCGAAACCCAAGACACTGGCGAAATTGAACACATGGGAGATCAAAGTACCGACAGTGAAAGCAGGGACGAGGCCATCGACGAAGGAAATGAAGATGAGCCCGAGCCCGAATATGATGAACTTATGGCCGGTGCTACAAATGACATAGACCTTGTCACAGCAGCTGGCTTTGCGGTTCTATAGTATTATTTAATGTTCAGTCTCCCTGAGACGATTGTGCAATGACAGTCGGTGTTAAATGTAGAAGAACGCGTGCAAAGCCAAGCAAGTCCGGTAGTCTGATTTCATGGCTAAGGTCGTGAATTGTGAGTGGTTATCATTATGTAGCAGGAATTCTAAGAAACTTGCAAGTGATAGTAATCTGACCGAAAAGATCACCCACACTTCTGAACCGCTGATCAGGATATTAAGGTACTGGCGACCAATTATGGCCACCCAACAAGTAGATGTTATCTAACTACAACGATAACATATGATTATATCATAGTAAAATCTGAATAAGGAATTTCGATCTTGGTAAGTGCTAAAAATTTTCTCTTTATTTTGCTGATGTACATCCCCACCAGAGCACCTACTCCAGTGGGCAACGAACAGGGCTATGTGCCCAGTCAACCAGCATCCCCACCGGGCCCCAATGAGGGCGGGGATCCATATGACCCAGCCGAACATCTCAAAACGCATCTGTATCTGCATTACGCCACCCATCTCACCACAACACACTCAGAAACCCCCCCGCTATGCGGACCCACCAGGGAAGCTCTCACACTACTGGCACCACCTCAATCTGCACTTCACTGTGATCAAGAAGAGGAACATGTGTCGGAGGCCAAGGATCGGCCGGAGACCCCCCCTCCCAGGGGATATCAGTTCAATCGGGGAGTACATTACATTCCCTTCCAGATTTGAGATGCTCAAGAGTGCCTTTGGCCCACCCGGTATACTCAGCTCATCCTCACTGCCAACCCCTTTGTTCTGGCCTTCTGTGCCGGGAGCCACCAACAATACGGCAAGCCAGTGCACACCACTCCCTATTTTGAGGGACAGTCCCCTGCCCCCACTTACACCGATGACGACCTCACATTCCTCCTCTCCAACACGGGACTAGTCAACTCGGCTGACCAAGCGCTCCTTCATATGAAGGACCTCCCTCTCATGGCTGAGGTGCACCACTACCAGTGCATGACCCTTGGATGGCGTGCTCAACAGCATCGCATAGCCATGGAGCAGATGAAGATGGAGCGCATAGAGATAGAGAGGAACAGGTGTGTGGCTCGACTTCAGTGCGCTCATGTGATTGACCACATCAAGAACAAGCGGTCCATGCTTCATTGCGGCCCTCGGGCAGAGGAAGACACCAAAGAGATAGAGGTGATCCGTCACATGCGATCCCTCAGCACAAACCCCCTCGCAGTCATGTGTGGTCAAGCTGGGGCTTGAACCTGAAAAGGGGGTGATGTTATGTTTTGTTCTCAGACTGCCTGGCCCAGTTGTGAACTCTGATGTGTTCGTGATGACCCGACGTGTCAGTAGTAATGTGTCATGGACTTTGGATCTAACTGCCTCATGTTTGGCTGACTGACAACTCCTATTGTTGTACATGATGTGTCTTACTATGCTGACTGATGCTCGTTATTGTTGTACATGTACTATATTACAGTACGGATGACTGATCCCTAGGACCATTGTACTAGGGTTTGCTCTACTTACACAATTGGCTACTTACATGTTCAAGCGGAGCTAGAACTGGCTCCCTTAGGTGTATTTAAGCTTGCAGTAGTACAGGCCAGGATCCCCATCTTGGTCTTCTTCAAATACCACTCTCATCCACTTGACTTCTGTGCAAGGGCCAAGTGTCCCTTAGTGAACTAGCTCCGGCATATCCCTAAGACCAAGGGGATCCCCATGACCTTCCTCCCCATTCCAACTCCTCATGGATGGGGGATAGTGTGACCAAGACTTACCCGCCCGATACCTCATGTCACCTTGTCTTTGAATATCTCAACGCCCATACCGCAAGGCCTTTCAAGTGCTTCTATGTCCTCGACAACCCTCAGTGGAGATTCGTTAGAGGCATCAGCACCCCGCCACCCAACATCCCATTATGTTTCACCCTTTACACCTACTGAGACTCTACTGGTACTTTCTGCAGGCATCCAGCCGTGTTCCCAAACATATCCAAGAACCACTGATATTACCCACAAGGGAACCCATGTCACTCAAGTGCCTAAGTCAGGCCAACATCTGTGGTAGATGTTACAGGCGATATATGGTCTCAAACAAGCCTCCCGCGCATGGAACTTGCAATTCCATGGAGTCCTCACTGCACTCGGCTTTAAGTGGATGTTTGCTGATGCTGGCGCATATGTGATGCCTCAATGAGAGGGGTATGATCCACTCTTTGTTATTGTCTACATTGATGACATCACTATACTGGGTCCCTCATTGGATGGAATCAAGCATCTTAAGTCAGGACTGTCTGAACACTATGAGATGACAGATCTTGGGGAGATAGAGTCCTATCTTGGTATGCACATTGTGTGCGACCACTCCCTCAGACTCATTGAAATAGATCCTACATGTATGATATTATGAAGTGATGACTGATTCCTAGTAGTAGTTGTATTAGGGTTTGCTCTACTTACACTATTGGCTAGAATACAGTTGAAGTGGAGCTTGAAGGTATCTCCTTACTTGTATATAAACCCTAGTAGTTATAACCAGGATCTGTATCTTGGTCTTCTTCAATTACCACTTCTCTTCTCTTTTCTACACAAGGGCCCAGTGTCCCTTGGTGAGTTCCTGGCATATCCCTCTTAGACCAAGGGATCCCTGTGGCTGACAAGTCCTATTCTGATATGGATAGTGACTTACCCTGAAGACATGACTTGGCACATTGTTTATCTCTACCTCAACCCTTGTATCCACAGTCCACTCACATCTTTCTTCATACTAGACTCAGCAGAGTGGGACAATCTTTGGCCTGTTTGCTGCATCCCAGCTGACATCCTGAGATCAATCTCCATGCATACCAAGATGCCTCACACCACCTTCAGCAGCACCCTATCAACAACCACCTTGTGGCCAGCAACCATCACTTCTATCCAAACCAGAACCCACAAGTTCAAGATGCCTAAGTCAGGCAAACATCCATGGTAGATGTTACATAGAGTTCCTCATTGAGGTCTCCATATAGGAAGGCAGTTTTGATGTCAAGTCCAGAGATGTGCCAATCCTTTAGCACTGTAAGTGTGAACATCATCTGGACAGTCTCAAATTGTACCACTGGTGAGAATATTTTGTCATAATCTATGCCTTCAACCTGAGATGTTGAGACGCGACTGATTCAAGTCACATGTCTCGTGGGATATGATTGAGTCATTCCCTGCCTTTTACGGTATCTGACCCTTATGGTTAGATTTGGACTTCCAGACTCACATGGACCGGTTATTGTTTATCTTTATTGTCTAGATCCTTATTAGGTTCTTATTGTTCTTGTTGTTAAGATACCGGACTTAGCTGCATTAGGCAGCTCTATTGTTCTTTGCCCTCCAATGGCATTTCTCCCTCTGGCGCACAGACCAAGTACATTTTGTTTGAGACACCAGTGCGCACAGACCATTATTAGCTAAGCATCCTGTATATAAGGACTGCTGTTTTCGCCCATACACTTCAGAGTTTCTTCTACCTCTGAAGTGTAAGTCCCTTTACTACTAAGCCTCTCTACCTTACACTGACACTAGTGTAGAACTTGTTTGTCCTTAGGTGTGTAGCGCTGCTATAGAGTTTCTTCTACCTCTGAAGTAACTTGTTTGTCCTTAGCTCTTGCTATCTTTGTCTCACTGTTAGTGCTGCCCACTCAACATGAGAGAAGCCTTTGGCAACTAGCCTGGCATTCTTATGGCCATCTGACTTTAAGTCAAATACCCATCTATTCTTGATCACCCGTCTGCCTTTTGATGGGTTAACAAGGTCATAGACTTTGTGTTTGTGAAGAGAGGCAAGCTCCTCTTGGCACACATTATGCCACTCCTCCTGAGGTTCACTTGGCATTTGAAGAATGTCCTGATAGGTCCATTTATAAATATTAGAGGTATCAGGTGACCCTAGATCCAATGGTGAACCTGCTTTGGCAAGCAGAAGATCTAGAAATATGAGTCCCCCTTCCTGAGCTAGGCAGATCAGAAGTTGCTGATCTACTTTGTCTGAATCATGCAGAGTATCACTCTGTGCGCTGGAAGAATCAGAATTGGCTTGTTCAGGAATATCACCTGAGACCATCTGATCTTGACATGGACATGGCTAGGAGGTACCTTGCTGTGGTTGTGTCAATTGTTGCCAAGTGCAAGTCTGTGCAATGTCTCAAATAATCATAGTAGGGGGCCTATCCCCATAGATATTATCAGGATGAGTAACTAATTTCCTTGTATGCCCTGATTGCCTAGGTTCACTAGGACCAGGTACTGGGTCAGGGGGTAAAGGCAGAGGTAGCTGCAATCCAATCCCTCTAGTATGAGTACTAAGAGGGGGTCCAGTGGCCAGCTGGGGAGTGCTTCTCCCTTTGGTAATAGGAGGCTCAGGTGGTAGGTGGTCATCATCACCAGGAGTGATGTCATCTTTAGACAGCTCATCTGTAACTGTTTCATCTAACTGAGTTACACCTCAGGGCTCATGTCTAGGATTGTCTTTAGGACACCTAGGAAAAAAGCTTCATCAAAGAGTGCCTTGTCTGAATAGAAC
Organism: Lactarius sp. MG121; assembly: GCA_003315925.1. Lineage (NCBI taxonomy): Eukaryota > Fungi > Basidiomycota > Agaricomycetes > Russulales > Russulaceae > Lactarius > Lactarius sp. MG121. The sequence goes on from QFDY01001983.1 coordinate 100,120, forward strand.
AAGGTATTTGGCATGTGCATGAAGACATCAGCCTTCATTCCAGGTCCTCTACCAAGGTAGATTATTAGCTCGCTCTTAGGGAAAAGTATATTCACCCAGCAAGCTTCTGGAATATGTACATAGGTGCCACAACCAAATACTCTAAGATGCAATATATCAGGGATTTCATTGTGTAATAGTTTGTAAGGAGTCTGCCATTGAAGGCAACTTATGGGGGTTCTATTATAACAATGTGCAGCATGCTGAACTGCAAATCCCCACCAACTCTGTGGTAAACAAGCATCAAGGCACATTGCCTGAGCTTTGTCCATAATGGTGTGCATGAAGTGCTCAGTGTGCCCATTCTGCTGTGGTGTATGTGGTGCAGACTGTAGCACTGTAATGCCAGCATCCTTAAGCTGCTTTAAGAAAGCATCTGATTTGTATTCACTGCTGGCATCAGACATCCATTCTTTTATGGTAGCACTAAATTGGTTTTAATTAATGCAAGCCACTGCTTTAGAGCAGTAATAGCAGAGGCTTTATCCCATAGAAGAGTGATCCATGCAAATGAAGTATAATCATCAAAGAAGACAATGTTGAGCAGGCAGCACTAACAGCGAGACAAAGATAGCAAGATGCTAAGGCACAAAAGTAAACTTCAGAGGAGAAGAAAACTCTTATAGCAGCGCTACACACCTAAGGCACAAAAGTAACTAATACTAGTGTCAGCGTAAGGTAGAGAGGCTTAGTAGTAAAGGGACTTACACTTCAGAGGAGAAGAAAACTCTGAAGTGTATAGGCGAAATCAGCAGTCCTTATATACAGGATGCTTAGCTAATAATGGTCTGTGCGCACTGGTGATCCAAACAAAATACACCTGGTCTGTGCGCCAGAGGGAGAAAGGCCATTGGAGGGCAGAGAACAATAAGACCGCCTAAAGCAGTTAAGTCTGGTATCTTAACAATAAGAACAATAAGAACCTAATAAGGATCTAAAAATAAAGATAAACAATAACCGGTCCATACAAGTCCGGAAGTCCAAATCTAACCATAAGGGTCAGATACCGTATAAGGAAGGGAATGACTCAATCATATCCCATGAGACATGTGACTTGAATCAGTCGCGTCTCAACAGACAATAAAATACTTATATTTATGGTATGATGGTATAGGGAAGCTTTTCAAATCAGAATGAATCTGATTGAAAGAGGCTTTAGCCCTTGTATTAGATGGAGGATGTGAGGCAGCAGGCATTTTGCCTTGCATGCACCCAGGACATATTACATCAGAGGTGGGAATAGTAATCCCTTCTGGAAAGCCCTTAGTGTTTTCCTTAGCTTGTCTTAGAACCTCTTTAGATGGGTGACAAAGGTGACAATGCATAAGGTCATAGTCTACATTTAGTAACACAGACTGGTTTGCAACAAGCAACTCAGTTAGAGTGGAAATAGAGGCATCTAGCCAATATATCAATTGTCTGTGAAGAAGGGGTTTACATTGGACAATTGTTTCCTTTTTACATAGCAAGTTAATATGCTGTGAATTCCCCAAAACACACAAATCTTGCTGTAAGAAGACTCCCATAGATAGAAGACATGTGCTCATTCTAGGGATGTATAGAACCAGGTATACCTGTGCGATTACAAGTTTGTCTGCAATGTAATGCTCAAGCAAGACAGTTCCAGTTCCTTCAACATATAGAGTATGAGTGGCAGCCTTTACAGGAATCTTTTCAGACTGAGCAGTTGGCTTACAGTTGATGAAGTCACTAAGTTGATTAGTAAAGTATGCTGATGCTCTGGAATCAAGAAGCCACATATTTTTAGTATGCTCTGAACACTTGGTGCATTGGCTGAAGTACTCATTGTGCTCACACTCAAAAGAATCAAGGAGAGCACTACTATTATTGTACATTTTGAGTGACATTGGTGCTACTACATGTGATTCTTGTAGATATATGAAACTATTACAGTTGCCAACCCTTGGACTTCTTGGGGGCAGGGCTAATCCTTGCTTGAACTTGGGTGTGTCTTGGTGTTTGACCCATGATTTTTGTGCCTTGAACATGTATGTAAAGGCATACTTCCTAGCTGTTGATAAGTGACCTGTGCGCACTTAGCGGCTCTATGGACATATCAGATATGGACTGCTGTAGATTAGATATACAGTTCTCATGTGAATTTTGATGTGAACTGGGGATCACAGTTGCTGATGATTTGGGACAGTAATCCAAAATGAGGGAAGATGTGAGTGATGTACAATCTGGCTGTCCCCTCAGCAGTGACTTGTTGCAGGGGATAAAGATGGAAGCCTTTGTGCAGTCATGGTCTGTAATGGTGAGAATGGAGTTGTAGCCTTGGGACAGGGGTAGTTTAGTGATGAAGTCGAGGGCTATCATTTTGAAGGGAAGTGCCTCTCATCTGGTGTAAATTGGTTCTAGGGGGGCTTTCATTGGTCGGTTATTGACCTTGTGTTGTTGGCATTTGGCACATCCTTTGATGTAGTCCTGGATGTCTTTGTGCATGCTTGGCCACCAATAATGTTGTTCAGTGAGTTGTGTGGTCTTGCTGATGCCAGGGTGTCCATAGACTGGGGAGTTGTGGTGTGCAGAGATGATGGTTCACTTGTCATGTAGTCCCCCTGTGACCACTTGTCTCCTGTCTTTGTACCATGTCCCTGTGATGTCTTTTAGATGGTGAGTGTTGATCCATGAGGTTAACTTAGCTTTGTCTTGGGCATAGATTGGATTTTCAAGGGTTATCTTGTCAGGGGAGATGAATGGCTGCTGACAGGGAAGTGCTTCTTCATCAATTGTCAGTGCTCAGATGAAGAGTTTGTCTGGTAGTACAGTGATTCCTTTGTTGTTGTGTTCTCCAGTGTTGTAGTTGGGTCATCGTGACAGGGCATCTGCATGTCCATTGTTTTTGCCCTTAATGTGGTGGATTTTGAAATTGTATTCCATAAGTTCCAGTACTTCTCAGGCCACTTGCCAACTGATTTTTTGAGGAGCTTGCCAATATTGGAGGTTGAGGTGGTCAGAGAATACTTTGATCTTGTGTGCAGATCCTGCTAGTAGTGGTCTCCAGTGCCAGAAGGCTTTGACAATGGCAAGGGGTTTGAGGTTGTAAATGTCATAATTGCATTTGGCTTTGGTTAGGGTTGCAGAGTAGTATCCTATGGGGTGTTGCTTGCCATCTTTTCCCTTTTGTAGGAGTACCACTCCCATGTTATATCCTGACGTGTCAACCTCTAATTTGAATTGTTTTGTCAGGTTGGGGTGTGTGAGTACTGGTTCACTGGTGATGTGACTCTTGAGGGTTTGAAAGGCCTGTTCTTCTTCCTTTCCCCAATGCCAGTCAGTATCTTTTCATGTGAGTTTGTTGAGCAGTTGTGCTATTGCTGCAAAACCTTGGATGAAAGCTTGGTAAAAATTGCAGAAACCAAGGAAAGAGCAGACATCCTTAACTTTGGTTGGTGTGGGCCAGTCTTTAATGCCAGAAATTTTGACAGGGTCCATATGTGTCACCCCCTTTTCAAGGATTACCCCCAGGTAATCCATGCACAGTGAGTGGAAGAGGCATTTTTCTAACTTGAAATAGAGGTCATAGGTTGCAGAGATGCAGAGTACATCATTGACTGCTGCTTCATGGTCTTCTAGGGAGTTGTTTAGGCTGGTTGCAATGCCAATGTCATTGATGTAGACACAGATGGTAGTACCCTGTGATTCATGTTTTGCAATGATGTCCCTAAAGATGAAATTCATCATTGCCTGGAATGTGGCTGTGGAGTTAGTTAGGCCAAAGAACATCACTGTTGGTTCAAATAATCCAAAGGGCATTTTGAAGGCTGCTTTTTCTTTGTCTCCTTCCTTGATGTGTATGTCGTTATAGCCCTATTGTATGTCAAGTTTGGTGTAGATGTGGGCATTGCTGAGGTCTGTAATGAGATCCATGATGAGTGGGAGAGGGTTTTGGTTTTGGACAGTACACACATTGATTTGTCTGTAGTCCTGGACTGGTCATAGCTTTCTGTCTTTCTTTTTGATGAAGAAGAGGGAGGATGCATACAGGGATATCAAGGGGCATATGTACCCCCTTTCCAACATGTCATCCAGCCAGTTCTTCAGAGCTTTCTTGTCCTTCAGTGGCATGGGGTATACTTTGCAGTTGATGGCTGGGGGTGTTCCAGGTTTGAATTCTATTGTGTGGTCCCATGGTTGGGACAGTGGGAATCGGTGTGATGCCTCATTGAAGAGGTGGGCAAATTCTTGATATGAGGTTGGTAATTCTACTGCCTTTGTAAACTGTTGAGCAGAGATGGCTAGGTCAGTGGCCATCATTTGCAGGCATGGCTCTTCCTCTGCTAATTCCTTGACTGCATCTTGTTTCTCCTCTTCTGTGATTGTTCCTGCAATGATGGTTTTCTGATGTAGCAGGCAGGGGTTCAAAGATTGGATCATGATTGGTAGCATGTCTTTATGTATAATGGCATTGGACCACTTGATCTCTGGGTTGTAGGTGGCCAACCTCCACCCCCACTAGAGCCCACAGTTGCCCCACTCTTGGAACCCCCC
>QFDY01001983.1:104761-134415 GCA_003315925.1 Lactarius sp. MG121
AGTGGAGTTGAGGTGAACTGTCAAGGGCGAAGACTCAACGTCGGCACGGAGATAAATCACGCGCTAAAACCTACAGACGGCGTGGAGCGTATGTCAGCGTATAGACCTTTATACAAGGTCAGAGACACAGTGTCACACGACGGCAGGCTGAGTGGAGAACCAAGAGGACAAGTTAGATTTGGAGAGAGTAAGGAAGTACAAAAGAATGCGCACCTGAGTGGAGAACCAAGAGGACAAGTTGGTTCCACTCAGGACGCTACAGGCAAGCTTAAGTATCTACTGCGGCTGTGATTAAGTCAGAGCTTGAACACTGTTACTAAGTGTAAAGTAATCGGCTATGACTAAAGAGCTGACGCGTCGTGTCTATTAATAGCCTTATCTTTAGTGCTGACTGATGCACTGTCATCAAGGCTGACTACGTATGACGTGTCGCTGAGTAAAACCTAATACAGCGTGTAATACATGCCTACTAAGCGTAATCTAGAGCGTACTAGAAGGTTCTATCCTTATCTACCAATCAGAGAGTCCGTCCGTATATAGAAATGTGACCTAAAAGGGATACTCCGTATAAGGGGGTACTTTCCCATGGTCACGTGATCAAAGGTGCACGATATTTCACATGACTAACTAGAGAACGTGATGGCAGGTCACGTGATCCACAAAAGGCGAAAATGAACGCGTCCGTGACACACATGACATGGAATGGACTAACCTTGGGAATGCCAGCAGAATGACAGCAGTAGGAATGAATTGACGTGGCCTCATAAATAGTACAGAAAATCATACAAAAATCACAGTATGTAGGATATAAAAGCACATAGTACTTGCCTGTAGTTCCTTGTCTCAGCTTCATTGAAATCCTAGCCAAGTTTGCTCTACCACAGAGTGACAGCACATGCCCACTCATCTCGTACATTCTCATTGCAGGATGTAATACTCCTGTCTATCATCACCATCATTCTTCGGAGGACGAATCCCGAACCTCTAAATCCCTTTATCGTCGCCTCTATCTCCAACGATATTCCACGATTCCCGAACGTCCTGGCTGGAACATAACACAAGCTGAGACCATCTCTCGGACCCATGCTCATTGTGTGCGGTGTTGTATCTGAACTTCCCAAACTCGACACGGACAGAGAGGCCAGTTTAGCGCCTCCACAGAGTCAAACTGGAACAAGTGCAATTGACGCTGTTCACACCAAAAGCACATACCAACTGCGCATTTATCGAACCTGCACAGGACCCCACTGATTTCACAGAAAGACACGTCGTAGTATGTAGGACTCAGCCGACTATCAACGATCTAGCAGGGGACGGAACCTTCTGGGAAAGCTCTAGAGGCTATCGCGTCATCGCAGGTGATAGACAGGCTATCGACACCGAATACTTTGAGGTTGAAGACGCTTGGTATGAAGTATATCAGCAGGCGACTCTTGGTATACACACAACGCGAATCGAATTGAAAACCCCTCGTTGTGGGGACTACGAACAACCAGTACAACCCTTTCAGATTCCCACACTTGGAGGACGCACGCTATGAAAGATTCGAGCTCGTCAGATTCAGAAAGTGCAACAAGAAAAGGCAAGACACATACGCACTCCAAAGTACTCCCACCAACACTCCTGATACTTCTGTATATCTCTGCACCACCGATGTCGACTACAAAAGTGACTCCTGACTCCGGGTCTCTGAAGGGACAATCCCCAAAGGAATTTACTGGAGATCGACAGAAAAGCATGCAATTTCTGCGAGAATTTCATCAGTACCATTGTATCAATAGGAATCATGAACTCATGATTGTCCCATTCTCGTGCATCAGTCTAGCCTTGTCTTACATCTGAGGGCCGAGTGTTGACAATTGGGCGGACTGCATCAGCAAAGATTTGGACGACAGCGTCACTACTCACATTCCATGGATGGCAGAAACAGACGAAGCTCTGTGGAATCGCTTCAAAGCAGCCTTTAAGAGCGCCTGGACGGATACACTAAGTGAGAAAAATGCGCATCAACAATTAGTCTCTCTTACGATGAAGAACGACGATGTGGATACATACATTGCCACGTTCGAACGACTTGCTACCACCACCGGTTGGAATGTAGATGCCAGCAGGACTCTTGAATTCTTCTGCCAAGGGCTGAAGAAAGGATTACTCATTGCTTGTCTCAGATGACCCAAGATGCCAAAAACTATGACTGAGTGGCAAGAAGCAGCTAGAGAGGAATCGCAGAGGTTCCGCATGATCACCAATGCAATTGCACGGAGGGAAGAGCGTCCCTATACCTGCAGGACTGACACAGACCCTGCAAACCAATCAGACAAGCAATAATCAGGTCATCCCCATGGACGTCAATAACGTACAAATGTCCAGTAAACCGGTTTGGCAGATGAAGAGAACACCGGAAGAGAAGGCGAAATGTCAAAAGGAAGGTCGTTGTTTCCGGTGTATGGTACAAGGACATATGGCAAATAAGTGTCCGAAGGGCCAAAACATGGGGCAGCAAGTCAATAATGTCAAAACGAAGGAAGAAGATAAGAAAGCAATGTCTGTTACAGACGTCCAAAGTGCTCTCCTGGAACTTGGCGCAGTGGAAAGACAAGAATTAATATCCACACTGTTACTCGACATGACTGAGGATGGGGGAGAAAGTATCAATGCGCTAACTAGCATTAGAGACAACTCACTTACGTTCCATGTGGACGTCATTGGCACGAATCAGAAAATCATCGTCTTGCTCGACACAGGAGCATCCGGGAATTTCATTGACTTTAGCGCTGTTAAAGTGTTTGGTTTCGTTACTACCCCTATCGCCAAGGTCGACATCCGGAATGCCGATGGGACGGTTAATACAAATGGGGCACTAACTCATCAATGTCTCCTTACGCTCTGGGATGGGGAAGAGAAATGCACTCTTGACTTCTTTGTCACGAACCTCAGGTCTTGCCGCGTAATTCTGGGGCTACCATGGTTCAAGATTCAAAATCCAATGATTGACTGGGGAAAGAAGACTTACGTGGGGGGACCTTTTTGTCTGGGACAGAAGGGGACACAGATTAATGAGACAGTAGCCCAGAAAATGGCAATTGCAAGTGGAAGTGGCACAAATGACAAGATGAAGTTGCCTGAAGCCTATAAGGAGTTTGCCGTGGTGTTCTTGGAAGAAGCTGCACAACGCTTCCCTCCGACTAGGGAAGATGATCATGTGATCATTCGAAAAGAAGGAGCTCCTACCCACCTAGGCACTAAAGTGTATCCCATGAATGTTATGGAAATGGAACATTTGCGCATTTTCTTGGCTGAGCACTTAAGCAAGGGATATATCCGGGAATCAAAGTCTCCCTACGCTTCACCTCTGTTCTTCATCAAAAAGAAAGACAGAAAGCTCCGCCCAGTGCAAGACTACAAAGCGCTGAATGCCTGGATGGTACGAGATGAATACCCACTACCTCTTATCGATAATATCACTTCATTGGGGAATAAGAATCTATTCACAAAGTTCAATATTTGGTGGGGCTACAATAATATCCGTATCAAGGACGGGGATCAATGGAAAGCCACGTTCAAGACCCCTCTTGGTCTATTCGAGCCTATGGTCATGTTCTTTGGCTTGACGAATTCTCTGGCTACATTCTCTCACGCAATGAATCGGATGTTTAGATTTCTCTTAGATTGTTACCCAGGTGAACTTTATGTCTATATGGACGATGTCTTGATTGCCACTGAGGATAATCTGGATTGACACCGTCTCATAGTCGGACAAGTGTTGGAAGTCTTCCAGAAGGAAAGCTACTTCCTCAAGTTGTCAAAATGTGCCTTCAAAGTTACTGAAATCAATTATCTTGGGATGACGATTAAACAAGGCATTATCTGTATGGGTGACGACAAAGTAAGGGGATTAAAAGACTGGCCACGGACACTATCTTCAGTCCGGCAAGTACGTTCTACTCTAGGAGTCTTGAACTATCAAAGGCCATTTATACCAAACTTCACCTCTATCGCTCGACCATTGAACGACCTGTTAAAGAAAGACACACCGTTAGTGTGGACAGACACACATACTGCAGCATTGGAAACTCTTCTACGGATAGCAACGAGCTGGCCTGCACTAAGACAGCCAGATCCTTCTATACCCTATGAGCTCCAGATGGACACGTCTGCCTTTGCCATGGGTGCGATCCTTGCTCAGAAAGATCGACGTAATAAATCACAGGTGGTGGGATACTTCTCACATAGTTTCACGGACGCTGAACGGAATTACGACATGTATGACCGGGAATTCCTCGCTCTGGTCAAAGGCCTTGAACATTGGCGTCATCTCCTTGTTGGAAGTCCTCACCCCATTATGGTATACGTGGACCACTCCAATCTACTTCACTACAAGCACCCTCAGCGTATCAGTAGGCGCATTGCACGCCTTGTTAACATTCTTGCTGATTACGATCTTCGACTGATCCATTGACCCGGGCATCTCCTCCATGCCAATGCCCTCTCCTGACACCCTGCCCTCCTCCTGCACAACGCCTCTGAAAACGAATCGGTCACCGTCTTACCACCATCCTTCTTCATTGATCTGGTCAGTGTCTCAACTCTGGATGACCGGATCCGTGCCACTCAAACATCTCAACCGTCCGATCTTGAACCTCTTCTCTCTGCTGATGGCCTCCATCGCCTCAGTGGCCTCCTCTTCCACGGACTGTGACTCATCATTGTGGACGACGTCGACCTTAAGAAGGGGGTGATCTCCTTGTTTCACGATTCTCCAACAGCAGGACACGGAGGCATTACGAAAACACTGACAGCTATCCAAGAACACTATTGGTGGCCCCGCATGAAACAACACGTTACCGAATATATTCACGGCTGCGCCCTATGTCAAGCCAATAAAAATCTGCCAGGAAGAGCAAAAGTGCCAGTTTACCCAATCAGTCACGACGCCACACAACTCCCATTCCAAACAATCGCACTAGATTTCATTACAAAATTACCCGAATCAAGGGGATATGACACCATCTTGACAATTACAGATCAAGGATGTACTAAATGCAGCATCTTCGTCAAATGCCAAGAAAAGATCAATGCCTTGGGAGTTGCCAGGCTGTACCTAATGCACATACTACCCCATTATGGATTGCCACAAAGAGTCATTTCCAATCGTGATCCTCGGTTCACTGCTAAGGTCTTCAGAGAGTTGCTATGCATCTTGCAAATTGAGCAGAATATCAGCACCGCTTATCACCCACAGACAGATGGTCAATCGGAGCGCACTAATCAAAGACTGGAGCAGTACCTGCGCATCTTCAGAAATCACCGAGACGACTGGGCTGACTGGCTACCTATCGCTCAGTATGCATTGAATGCTTGGAAATCCAAAACGACGCGTAAGATGCCATTTGAACTCCTCTTCGGGTTTATACCCAGCGTCCATCAACTGCAAAAGAAGATCTCCAATGCTGATGAAGCTACGAATCGATTACAACTACTGACGGAGGTCTGGCAGATTGTGGCGGAAGCTATGAAGAAGGCACAGGAATCATGGATTGCTGAAACTAAATACGATGGGTATAGTGTTGGTCAGAAAGTATGGTTGGAAGTGAAGAACCTGAGAACGACTCACCCTACCGCGAAATTGGCACCTCGACACTACGGACCCTTTGTCATAGCCCGGGTCATATCCAAGGTATTGTATCAACTAGTCCTCCCACCACAATGGAAGATCCACAATGTATTCCATGCCTCGCTTCTCCATCCTTATATGGAAATGGCTCCACATGGTAGGAACTACAATGAACCCCTGCCAGATATTGTCGATGGTGAAGAAGAATGGGAAGTCGAGGAAATTTGAGGAGAATGGCACTTGGGGCGGAAGAAAGTATTGCAGTATCTTGTCCATTGGAAAGGGAATTCGGATGCTCACGACAGTTGGGAATTGGCCTCCGACGTACATGCTCCAGAACTTGTTCAAGAGTATAAAAACAAGAAGAGAAATCTCAAGATCAACAGCATCAACATGGATCCCTTAGGTTACAGCATCCGACACCCTCCTTCTCATTACCTCGTTCAGGATCATGAACTCTCTGCTCTGACCCGCAATTTTATTGAACGACAGGTAGAAGCATGGTCCTGGGTCACAAATGACCACAACGCCAGGGCCAATACTCCCTGAACGCATGATGATTCGTTTGGTTACACTACGTACCAAGAACCTGACAGGCACTGGAGGCGTCATTCACGGGCCCAAGCCAATTGACGTGAGCGTCTGTGAAGAGACAAATGCAAAGAACTAGTCACAGAGCGTATTTGAGTTCATGGAGTATACCCTGATGACGTCCCCCCTCCCATCGAAGAGCCTCATCCCGTTCTCGCCCCCTCTATGACTGGCGGTACAGTGTCAACGATTTCCACTGAATTCACAACTGCACTTATGAGTACAATGGAGTCCACATCAGACGACACTACAGACTTCCGTCCTGCGTTTCCACCGACACCGGAACATCCGGGGGAGGGGTGGTGCATTGCTCGGCATACTGAGCCCTATGCCTTCAACATCCCCTTTGAGGATGGGTCTCGAGGCCCGGCCCCTTTCATTCACTTTGTTATTAATCAACACAATCAGCCGGTCACTCTAGGCACCAAAGGGAAGGGGAAACCCCAATATTTCAAACTGTTACACGCTATTCCAATGCCTGCACGTGCAGAAGTGGGGATACCCTTGGGGCATTCACTGGCCCTGTTCTCTAGCAACCATGTTGCCCACAATGAGATAGACAGAGCGTTGGCTCTAGTTGCAGACCCAGGAGCCACTGCTGATGTCCATAGGTTCAGACTATCCATGAAAAGGAAGCAAGAATTGTTCGCACACATGAGGGATTTAGACATCACATGGAATGACTGGTTGGCCAGAGCAGAAGAGATCGACTCGCGATTGAGGCTCTCGAACATTTCATCGCGTATCTACCCTTTCCTCCCTCAACCACTACCCCGGGGGCTCAACATTTATCACATTGACGAGCCAGGATCGAATGACTGCCGCTTTAGGGCTCATCTCGATCATCTAGATGGTCTGGCTCCACTCCCCATTCCACCTCATCCGCAAGACGTTCCACCTCCTCCCGCTCGGAGTCTACCTCTTCGTCGCCCGGAGCTGCATGCTAAAGAACCACGAGATGTCCAATGTCTATACTGCGATGCTGGGCATACAGTGTGGTTGTGTCCCCACCCCCATGTGCTGTGCGCATGTTCTGTGCGTTGCCTCGTCCCCATCCATCACCCAAGTTTTGGGTCCCCATGTTCGACTAGAGTGGTTTATCCGCCACGTCCTGAACCTTATAATCGTACTGATCCCGATAGAATTTGAAGCATGCATACAACAGATGTAGAAGGCGAGACACCATGGGCGTAGTGGGGGGGCTGTGTCATGATCATGTGACATGTGACATGGAACGGACTAACCTTGGGAATGCCAGCAGAATGCCAGCAGAATGACAGCAGTAGGAATGAATTGGCATGGCCTCATGAATAGTACAGAAAATCATACGAAAATCACAGTATGTAGGATATAAAAGCACGTAGTACTTGCCTGTAGTTCCTTGTCTCAGCTTCATTGAAATCCTAGCCAAGTTTGCTCTACCACAGAGTGACAGCGCGTGCCCACTCATCTCGTACATTCTCATTGCAGGACGTAATACTCCTGTCTATTGTCACCATTGTTCTTCAGAGGACAAATCCCAAACCTCTAAATCCCTTTATCGTTGCCTCTATCTCCAATGATATTCCGCGATTCCCGAATGTCCCAGCTGGAACATAACAGCACACCTGTTGTCCTGTTGTCTGAGTGAGCATCTGATCAGCCCCATCCATACTCCATAACCCCACACTTGGCACCTTGTCAGTTGCAGCTGGACCCTTGCCTTGCATTTCTCAATGATGATAAGCAGCCCATTGATAAGGGTGACAATGGCTGAGACAACCCTGGTCTTCCATTCTTTTTCAATGCCTGTGACACCCCTTTCTAATGATCCCCATGGAGGATGATGTCATGAAAGTCCTCACCAAATACATCTATTACTGACAAGACTACCAGGAAGTCATTGGTGTAGCATTATGACTTAATGCTACACCAAGCAAGTTGAGTTTGGTGAACTGTCAAGGATGAAGACTCAATGCCAGCATGTAACATCTACCACGGACGTTTGCCTGACTTAGGCACTTGTATGACGTGGGTTCCCTCACGGGTAGTATCGGTGGTTCACTGAGTCCTCGGGGAAGACAGCTGGATGCCTGCAATAGGTACCAGTAGAGTCGTGATAAGTGTAGAGGGGAAAACCTAACGGGATGGATGAAGGCGGCGTTCTAATACGGTGGACAAATCTCCAACGAGGGTTGTCGAGGACATAGTAACACTTGAATGGCCTTGCTGTACGGGAGTTGAGATATTCGAAGATGAGGTGACACATGGTATCCAGAGGATAAGTCACGGTCGGGCTATCCACCATCCACAAGGAGTTGGAATGGGGAGAAGAGTCACGGGGATCCCCTTGGTCTCAGGGATATGCCGGAGCTAGTTCACTAAGGGACCCTAGGCCCTTGTATAGAAGATGAGAGGATGGAAGTGGTATTCGAAGAAGACCAAGATGGGGATCCTGGCCTGAACTACTACAAGCTTAAATACACCTGAGGGAGCCAGTCCTGGCTCCGCTCGAACTCGTAAGTAACCAATAGTGTAAGTAGAGCAAACCCTAGTACTGCTATCCTAGGAATCAGTCATCCGTATTGTAATATCGTACAGATACAACAATAGCAATCATCAGTCAGCACGGTAAGCCTCATCACGTACAACAATAGAGGCCATCAGTAAGCGAAACACGAGGCAGTAAGATCCGAAGTCCATGACACATTACTACTGACACGTCGGGTCATCATGATCATGTCAGAGTTCACAACCGGGCCGGGCAGTCCAAGAACGAAACATAACACAGCATAGAGATAAATCATATGCTAGAACCTACAGTCAATGTGGAGCATGTGTCAGCATAAGACCTTTATTCAAGGTCAAGGGCATGGTGTTACACAAAGGTAGGCTGAGTGTGAAGCGCAGCAATGCATGCAGCTATCAGGAATGGTGTCCTCACCTTTGAGTAGGTAGAGAGACTTTAGAGTGGAGAGGGTGCACAAGTGAGAAAGAGAGTGAATGTCTATTCACCTCCCTCCCCATAGGAGGGATTATATACCCTATGGCCCCACCATGTCTGGAAGTGCAAAAGTGATGAGTACAGGTGTCCACAATATTGTGTTTTTACATACACCTGACGTAAATTACCACTTCAACTTAGCCATGAGGCTTCTTTTTGCTCAGAGGCAAATTGCACCCAGTACAGTATGTATCCTAACTACCGTAATAGGAAAGCATACTTGCAGTAATGTCATAACTGCTATAGATAAGGGCCTTACATACTTATTATGTTCCAACAGAGTGGAGAACCAAGAGGACAAGTTGGTTCCACTCAGGACACTACAGGCAAGCTTATATATCTACTGCGACTGCAATTAAGTTGGAGCTTAAACACTGTTACTAAGTGTAAAATAATCAGCTATGACTAAAGAGCTGACACATCATGTCTATTAATAGCCTTATCTTTAGTGCTGACTGATCAAGGCTGACTACATATGACATGTCACTGAGTAAAACCTAATATAGCACATAATACATGCCTACTAAGCATAATATAGAGCATTCTAGAGTAGTCCTTCCTTGTCTACCAATCATAAGAGTCTGTCCATATATAGAATGTGACCATAAATGTCACGATTTCCTTTGTTCTGCCCTTGGACACCTTTGTTCCTTGCTTCTCATTCCCGTACCCCACCTTGATACGTCCATAACTCCATACACTCTCCACCATTTCTGATGATCTCTTCACTGCACGATACGTCTTTACGCCCCCTTCCTTGTATGTCAAAGTTCACGGCGCTCCGGTCTCAGCTGACTCGCACATGATCCCACGCAATCACCATGTTTCCTACTATAGTTGTGCCTTTGTTCTACTTTTACTCCAAACCCCACATATTGCACCATATGTTTGTTATGTACAAACATCCTGTACTAGTATATAAGTCGCACACTACCTAGCTTGTACGGTAGACTTGACTTCTTGTGTAATACCACATTGCTGTCAATCCCCAAATGACTTTACGCTCACTGTTTTGCTTGAGCACGACTTTGGTTCGCCTTTGCACTTGAACCCCTGAATCTCCCAACTATCACCCACGTGTCTGAGGAGACCGTGTGGTGCTTATTCATCATCGAACTTAGTCCTAACTGACTACCTCGCATCCTGTTACCTCGGCTTGAGCGACTTAGTGACGTGCATGTCGCACATAATGTTCCTGTGGTAACGTTACATTAAGTCAAGTCTCTCACAACCCTGGCGACTAGTAGGAGTCGCATGAAATTCCAGCCACAGTACATCGATCGGTACCTAACCAACGAACTCTCCAGCCACGAGAAGGGAGCTGTAATCTGGGAAGAAATTTGTAACCAAGAAGGGTACTTCATCTTTGACGCCAAAAATCAGGAATACCACCAAGTCCACTACTTCGACGACCTTCGTATTTGGGCTTACATCAACTATGACCCAAAACAAGGACGGTGGTACGCCTATAAAGCTGTCCCTCCACAATTCGGCGCAGGACCCCTTGGGTCAACCAACATTACAGGAATTAACATCGACCCAGATGAATCAACCACCCTCACTCCCATACAGCCAGAGATGGCCACCAACACTCAGGTCGCCACCAGCCTTACTACCGTGGGAGCCTCAGGCCCGAGCAGTGGAGGACCACATGCTACAGGAGGTCGATCGGCTGCTCAGACAGGCGGAATGACTCATAGCTCTAGCGCCCAGCCGACAATGGGGCTGAGCGGTGGCTCAGCTGCTGGACCTAGTGGAGGCATACATGGTAGTGGTGGAGGCCCACTGGGTGGCAGTGCCCCTGGTGGCGGTGGAGGTGGTCCAGGAGGTGGAGCCCCTGGCGGTGGTGCCCCAGGAGGAGGTGTGCTCCCCATGGGCCCGCCTGGGGCAATACCAGCACCGGGAGGGGGCAAACTTGGGGGCAACCCACCACCCATCTTCAATGGAAACTGAGAGGAGAGCCAAAACTTTCTTCGATCCTTTTGAATTTATCGAGGAATGAACCTGACCGTTGATCAGCTCAGAGTACCCTACTCACGAGCCATGACCTTCCTCTCATACATGAGGGGGCACCTGGTAGATGATTGGGTAGATGAGCAGACCACGTGGCTGGACACCCAGATAGCAGGAGGGGTACTGCATGACGAAGAAAACCTATGGAACACGGTCCTTGACCAGTTCACAAATGCCTACACCGACACCACTGAACGAACCAGAGCGTGCCAAGACATTGATAAGTTAAAGATGATTGGCGAAGACATCGACACGCACATCGCAAAATTCCAAAACCTCACAGCAAAAGCCAGCTATAACCCAGATGAAGCCAACGTCATTGAAAAATTCCAAGCGGGACTCCCCAACAACCTCGTAATCAACGCAATACGCTTCCAACACCCTGTCACATGGGATCAATGGAAAGCAGCAGCACGACTTCAGCAAGCTGAATATCTGATGTTGAAGCCCCGCCTCACACGCAACTGACAAAATGAGAAATGAGGGGGTCACACCCGAGACCAGTGGGTCCAAGCCCTCAACAAGGCGCGTGACCCAAACACCATGGATATTAGCCGAACTAGAGCCCACGCAACCCTCACAGACGCTGAGAAGCAAAGGATGGTCACAGAGGGGAGATGTTTCCAATGTGGGGAAAAAGGTCATGTGTCGCATAATTGCCCACAAAAAGGCACTCGCGCTGCTCAGACCACAAGCAACAGAGGAGCGCCTCCTCCCATCCCCACTACCCCCACAATATCGCCTCCCCCCCTCGTTACTCGAGTCACCATATCAGCAAACCGCGTACTGTCAAATGATTAAGCGGCTGACGCTCAGATCGCAGCGCTGGCCGCTCAGCCAAAAGAGGTGCGGGACCTCTTGGTGGAGAAGCTTTTTGGAGGAAAGGATTTTCCGAACGCCTAAACCTGTCGGCCTGGGCAAGGGCGCTACACGTGCATTATAGCAGATACCGATCTATGCGAATTCCAGTTCTTTTCAAATCTGCAAATGTGATGGCCAAACGACAAGTCCTATTGGACTTGGGAGCAACCAACAACTTTATTTGTGCGGAACTGCTCAAACGAACACATCTCAGAACCTGACCTGTCTCCGTTCCTATCACTATATGGAATGTTGACGGAACTTACAACCAAGATGGCACAATAACCCAGTACACCGATTTGGCGGTGCGGACTGGTGAGTGCACGAAGACGCTTCGTTTCCTAGTAACCAATCTAGGAAAAAATGAGGTGATCCTGGGTTACCCTTGGTTCTCAGCCTTCGAGCCTGAGATAGAGTGGAGAAATGCCACACTGAATGAAAACTTCCAACCGGTCGTAATCTCCAGCTTGAACCTCCAAAGCGATGCCATGCCCATAGAAGCCGCTATTAGGGCCCTAGAAGCGTATGAGCTTGATGAGGAGGCATGGGAGCAGGTTGTGAATGAAGAACCGGAGGCGAATATCACCTTCCTGCAGAAAACGACAACCGCATCAGAACTTGCACAGCAGGAGGCAGCGAAAAGGCAGACCCGAACATTTGAGGAAATGGTCCCTCCAGAATATTGGTCACACCGCAAGGTATTTAGTGAAGAAGCGTCACACCGGTTCCCCCCATCCCGTATATGGGACCATGCCATTGAATTACTCCCTGACGCCCCTGCTGCCCTTGACTGTAAAGTGTACCCCCTAACTGCAAACAAAGGAGAGGCACTCACAGCCTTCCTGAACAAACAACTTGAGAAGGGATACATCTGCCCCTCAAAGTCCGCCTATGCATCACCCTTCTTCTTTATCAAGAAGAAAGACGGGAAACTACACCCGGTACAAGATTACCAATGCCTCAATGAACTCACAGTAAAGAACCACTATCCCCTTCCCCTCATTCCCGAACTCGTCGATCGCATTCGAACCACATGACTATACTCAAAATTAGACATTTGATGGGGGTACAATAATGTCCATATTCAAGAGGGGGATGAGTGGAAAGCAGCATTCAAAACCAACCAAGGGCTATTCGAACCACGTGTCATGTTCTTTGGCCTCACCAACTCCCCTTCCACCTTCCAAACAATGATGGACACCATATTCCGTGACCTTATTCTGACAAACGAGGTTGTTGTCTACATGGACGACATCCTTGTTGCCACCACCGACGACAAGGACCACCATTGGAGAGTTCTCCATGAGGTACTACAACTTTGCGAGGAGCACAACCTTTACGTGAAGCCAGAAAAATGCGAGTTTGAGGTCTATGAAACCGAGTATCTGGGTCTTATTATTGGCAATGGACGACTGCAAATGGACCCCGTCAAAGTTCGAGGAATCTGAGAATGGCAACCTCCAAAGAGCCTTAAGGAGGTTCACGCTTTCCTGGGATTTTGCAACTTTTACCGAAGATTCATACAAGGGTTCTCCCAACTTGCTCGACCCCTTCACGACCTCACAAAGAAGGATGCCCAATGGCACTGGGGTGACATACAGCAAAACGCTTTCGAAGACATTAAGAAGCGCATATGCGAAGAACCTGTACTCCTGTTCCCAAACCTTGCAAAACCATTTGAACTAGAAGTTGACACATCAAACGTTGCAGTAGGGGCTGTGCTGAATCAATTAGGTCCCGATCAAAAGTTCCACCCCATAGCATTTCACTCCGAGTCATTTACGGAGACAGAACGAAACTACGGCATCTACAACCGGGAACTACTAGCCATGGTTAAAGCACTACGAGCGTGGAGAACATACCTCGTAGGATCCCCCCATAAAATTATCATCCACACCAATCACGCCAACCTCCAATATTGGAAGGAACCCCAGAAGATCAACCGGAGAATTGCACAAGAGTTCCTGGAGCTGTCAGAATACGACTTTATTCTGAGACATGTAGCAGGAACGAAGAACGTGCGTGCAGACACCCTGTCCAGGCGGTCGGACTATGAGTCTGGCGAAGGGGACAACACCGATGTCATCGTCCTACCAGCTGAAAGGTTCATCTGAGCCACCCAAATGTCAATATGTGATATGGATATTTGGTCCCGGGTGGCACAGAATGCTGGAAAGGAAGAAGTGGCACGATGGGCCGAACACCACAACCTCAAACAGCACAACGGGCTGTGGTGGAAAGATGACGCATTAGTCATTGTCGGGGACAATGATCTTAAGCAGGGGGTAATCACTTTCTTTCACGACTCTCCGAGCATGGGCCACCCCAGAATTGCCAATACACGTGAACTAGTACGACGCGACTATTGGTGCCCACCATATGAGAAGACGTTGAAGAATATGTAAAAGGATGTGCCGTATGTCAGGCCAACAAAATTAACCCTCACCAACAAAAACCCCACCTATTCCCTATATCAACTAACCCTGAAGCGGAGCCATTTGAAGTCGTGGCCATGGACTTCATCACGAAACTACCCCCATCCCAAGGCTTCGACTCCATCCTCATGATCACAGACCACAACTGCTCGAAAGCTGCAATCTTTATACCCTGTCACAAAGCCATCACCGCCAAAGGGGTAGCACAGCTATACCTCCAGCATGTTTACCCACACTATGGGATACCCCGCAAGCTCATCACAGATAGAGACCCACGATTCACATCAGCATTCATGAAGGGGCTGTGCAGCATACTCGGAATACGACAAAACATCTCCTCCGCATATCACCCCCAAACAGACGGCCAATCGGAACGTACTAACCAATGGCTAGAACAATACTTGCACCACTGGAGCAACGTTCAACAGGACAACTGGGCAGAAGCGCTCCCAGTGGCACAGTTTGTGCACAACTCCTGGCCGAATGCTACAACGAAACACTCCCCATTCTCACTCATCATGGGATGGGAACCACAAACCACTTGGGTTTCAAAACCCACCCCAGTACTGTCAGTCGACCAGCGCTTAGACAAAATGACCACAAAGCGACAGCACGCGCAAGACTGCATCAAACACGCGCAAAACCTTATGGCGAAGAAGGGAAGAAGCCACTTTATTCCCTACGCCAAAGGAGCCCAGGTCTGGCTGGAAGGGACAAACTTGAGAACCTTCTATCCCACTGCGAAGCTAGCCCCCAAACATCATGGTCCCTTCCGGATCAAGAAGGCCTTATCAGCGGTGACATATGAGTTGGAGCTGCCAACCATGTGGAAGATACACCCGGTGTTCCATGTGAACCTCCTCACACCATATAAGGAGACGGAGCTGCATGGGGAAAACTTCCCATGCCCTCCCCCTGATCTTGTGGATGGGGAAGAAGAATTTGAAGTGGAGCAAACCATGGGGTCGCGACTCCATGGGCGAGGGTGCAAACTTCAATTCCTAGTCAAGTGGAAAGGCTTTCCCATGAGTGACAGTTCATGGGAGCCAGCTGACCATGTCAAACATGCGCCCAAAGCAATCGCCGACTTCTATCGCTGCAACCCCACAGCTGACGGAGCAGGGCAAAATCTATAAAGGCAGAGACCAGAGGACGAGAAAACGACAACACGAACCATGACCACCACCACTCCTGCTAACAACCGACCACGCCCCCCTTCCACTATTATTCTGGAACGACTCACAGTTCCCTCACAATCCGAAGGAATCCCCACTCCATTCATATCCCGAACGCCGTACTCGGTCATCCCCTCACAACCCCCGACCCCCGTCCTCGCCCTTGCATTCAACATTTCCCCTACCAGTCCCACACCCCCACCATCCTCGCCACCACCACTTGAGCCTACAGTGGCCCCCCTCCTGGAAGCCCCCCCAGGCATCACACCTGTCATCCCACTGTTGCGCCTTGCTTCCAAACTACCTCACCCATACTCACTGACGCCTATGGCACCCCCTCATCAATTACGACCAGATCCTCAGCTTGCATCTTTAGATGATGACGAGGAACCGATTGACGAAGGGGATGACGAGGAGTCCGATGACCCTGGCCTCCCTTTCTTTCTCAATGCCCCCAACATGCCATTCTTCTTTCCCCTCATGATCCCGCTTGAGGACGACGTTACGAAAGTCCTAGCAAAGTATATTTACTATCGCCACGACTATCGGGAAATCGTTGGAACTCTCGGAAAGGGGAAACCCTGCTACTGCCAGGAAGTCTACCAGTCGACGCCTCATCCCTCAGCCATGCATCCGGCCATCTCCCCCCATCAGCTTGCAGTCTTTAGTCCTCAAGACCCCTGCACTGTCACTATCAATGAGGTGCTGAGTGAACTCAAGAACCCCCGCTTATCTGCGGAGGTTGCAAGGTTGTGGCAGTGCCTCAGAGATAAGATCGCCTTGGACACGCGCCAGGTGGACCTACAACGTCTTGAGCAAGAGGCTACGAGGGACCAGTTTCATCTGGACGCCAAGCTCCAGGGCATCACAAAGCGCATGCAGTATGCAGGTGCCATCCCCCTCATCACTGACAAATTTGTCAAACTCACCACGTGTCCCATACGCCCTCGCCATTACTTCCCCAAACTCCCCCTTGTACCACGCACAGGCGGACCCCTGGAGATGCCCCGTCTCATGGACGGACCCAGCCGAACCCAGAAATGGCGTAAGTGTTACTTATGCAAGAAGTGGGGTCACAAGATGAGCGAGTGTCCCACTCGGCCTCCCACTGGGGTATGCACATGGTGCGCAAGCCGAGCTCATGCGTCGGAGAATTGTCTCATCCATCGGCTTGCGCCTATCACTCCGGCCTTTGAGGAGCCATCCGAGCGTCCCCACTGGTGCGGGAAGTGTTTGCGGTTTGACACACGACACGATGAGATTGAGTGCCCACAGTACAAGATGTGTAGGAGGTGTGGGGAACGCAGGAGGTATTTGTTCCTCTGATGACATGTGTGCCCGGTGGATGACCGGGATGACGAAACTAACAACCCCAGCACCAATGTCTATGACTACGTCGGCAGTGACTGAAGTCAAGGCGACTTCAGGTCTAACAGGGGGGTAATGTCACGATTTCCTTTGTTCTGCCCTTGGACGCCTTTGTTCCTTGCTTCTCATTCCTGTACCCCACCTTGATACGTCCATAACTCCATACATGCTCCACCATTTCTGATGATCTCTTCGCTGCACGATACGTCTTTACGCCCCCTTCCTTGTATGTCAAAGTTCACGGCGCTCCGGTCTCAGCTGACTCGCACATGATCCCACGCAATCACCATGTTTCCTACTATAGTTGTGCCTTTGTTCTACTTTTACTCCAAACCCCACATATCGTGCCATATGTTTGTTATGTACAAACATCCTGTACTAGTATATAAGTCACACGCTACCTAGCTTGTACAGTAGACTTGACTTCTTGTGTAATACCACATCGCTGTCAATCCCCAAACGACTTTACACTCGCTGTTTCGCTTGAGCATGACTTTGGTTCGCCTTTGCGCTTGAACCCCTGAATCTCCCGACTATCACCCACTGTTGAGCTGGCAGCACTAACAGCGAGACAAAGATAGCTAGGAAGCTAAGGCACAAAAGTAAACTTCAGAGGAGAAGAAAACTCTATAGCAGCGCTACACACCTAAGGCACAAAAGTAACTAGTACTAGTGTCAGCGTAAGGTAGAGAGGCTTAGTAGTAAAGGGACTTACACTTCAGAGGAGAAGAAAACTCTGAAGTGTATAGGCGAAAACAGCAGTCCTTATATACAGGACGCTTAGCTAACAATGGTCTGTGTGCACTGGTGATCCAAACAAAATGCACCTGGTCTGTGCACCAGAGGGAGAAATGCCATTGGAGGGCAGAGAACAATGGGACCGCCTAAAGCGGTTAAGTCCGGTATCTTAACAATAGGAACAATAAGAACCTAATAGGGATCTAAATAATAAAGATAAACAATAACCGGTCCGTACAAGTCTGGAAGTCCAAATCTAACCATAAGGGTCAGATACCATATAAGGAAGGGAATGACTCAATCATATCCCACGAGACATGTGACTTGAATCAGTCGCGTCTCAGCACCCACGTGTCTGAGGAGACCGTGTGGTGCTTATTCATCATCAAACTTAGTCCTAACCGACTACCTCGCATCCTGTTACCTTGGCTTGAGCAACTTAGTGACATGCACGTCGCACATAACGTTCCTGTGGTAACATTACAATAAAGGGATAGTCTGTACATGGAACTACTTTTCCATGATCACATGATCAGAAGTGCACAATATTTCACCTGACTAACTAGAACACATGATGGCAGGTCACATGACTCACAAAAGGTGACAATGAGCATGTCCATGGCATCACCCCCCTTCTTAAGGGCTGATGTCTGTGTTGGCCTCTGTGACTGTAAAGGGATCCTGCCAAGGCAAGGACACATAAATGAGAGCTGCAATTTTTCTACATGTCCCTGGATTTTGGGAGTGGAATTCTGTGACTTTTTTTAGGGCATGTACTAGATTCTTGGCAGGTTCTCAAGTATCCTCACCTTCTCTTTACCCTTTCCAGTGAACAATGTTACAATCAATGCAAGGACTATTACTACATTGTTATGACTACAGTAGCAAACAGTAATTAGTCATGGACTTATGCATCAGTCAGCAGAAGTTGTAGTAACATGTGATAGTTACTATGACTCAATCCTAGGATAGCTGTAGTAGGGTTTGAGCTACTTACACTACTCATGTTCAGACTTTACAGAGGGGCTTCAAAGCCACCTCTTACATGTATAAATAGTGGCATGGAAAGACCAAGATATGCTATCTTGGTCTTCTTCTAAATACCACCTTTCTCACTTGTCTTATTGGGCCTTTGCACCTCATGTAAACCGCTTTCCTCTTTGCCTTAGCCTATGAGCTTAAGGGACATGCTGGCCCCCTTCCATATAGTGGTGGCCTTGGTATTCATCAGTCAGGCCATACAAGTTGCCTCAGAAGTGGCATACAGTATCATTCAAACTTACAAGTTTGTGTACACATCCTCCAAACACTGAGTCATGTTCGTCTTTATTGCACCTAAGTCAGGCTTACACTGTGGTAGTGTAACAAGATTGCTCACCATCACTCCCAACAAAGAACCATTGCAGATGGAGCTCAAATTAAGATACTGGGTAGTTTCACAACAGCTGAAAAAGGTACAAGGGACATGGTATTGACGAGGCAAGTACATTGTCATAGGTAACAGAGGAGAAAAATGGAGACTCATAAATGCCCACCATGATCCACTAGTACATGAACATCTGGGAATTGTACATACAATGCAACTAGTTGAGAGACACTACTGGTGGCCAGAACTGAAAGAGGACATTAGAGAATATGTCAGGGGATGTGCCAAATGCCAATATCACAAAGTCAATAACAAACCAATGAAGGCTCTGTTGAGTGGGCAGCACTAACAGCGAGACAAAGATAGCAGAATGCTAAGGACAAACAAGTAACTTCAGAGGTAGAAGAAACTCTATAGCAGTGCTACACACCTAAGGACAAACAAGTACTATACTAGTGTCAGCGTAAGGTAGAGAGGCTTAGTAGTAAAGGGACTTACACTTCAGAGGTAGAAGAAACTCTGAAGTGTATGGATGAAAACAGCAGTCCTTATATACAGGATGCTTAGCTAATAATGGTCTGTGTGCACTGGTGATCCAAACAAAATACACCTGGTCTGTGCGTCAGAGTGAGAAATGCCATTGGAGGGCAAAGAACAATAGGGCTGCCTAATGCAGCTAAGTCCGGTATCTTGACAATAAGAACAATAAGAACCTAATAAGGATCTAAACAATAAAGATAAACAATAACCGGTCCGTACAAGTCCAGAAGTCCAATTCCAACCATAAGGGTCAGATACCATATAGGGCAGGGAATGACTCAATCATATCCCATGAGACATGTGACTTGAATTAGTCGCGTCTCAACAGGCTCCACTGGCCCCTATAATGCCCAAGGAAGATGCAATGCCATTTGAAACCATTGTCCTAGACTTCATCACCAAACTGCTGACATCCTCAGACTCCAATTTGATCCTCACAGTAATTGATCACAATTGCACAAAGGCATCCATCTTCATCCCATGCAGAGAGGAAATTTTGAAGCAACAGCTGCTCTGTATGTCACTCATGTCTTCAGAAGAATTAGACTATCATCAAAAATTATCAGTGACCAAGACCCCTGATTCACCTGTAAATTCACAAGGGAACTGTGCTGAATACTGCAAATCCAGCAGAATATCTCAACAGCCTACCATCCCTGGACTGACAGACAATCAGAACATACCAATCAGTGGCTGGAACAATACCTTTGATTCTGGACCAACAAGTGTCAAGATAACTGGGTGCATTTCCTACTGATAGCAGAATTTGTACACAATAACTGGCTGCATGAGTACATGAGAAAACTCCCATTCTTACTCCTCATGGGATATGACACCCATGCTGATTGAATCAACAAACCATCCCCAATTCCACAGGTGACCATGAGGTTAGAACAGTTCCAAGAAGCACAGAAAGAAGCCCAGGAACAGATCAAGAAGGCACAATCCATGTGGGTCAAACACAAGGATACACCCAAATTTAGAGTTGGAGATCAAGGGTGGCTTGAGGGTCAATATCTCTGGACCAATCAACCCACAGCAAAACTTCCCACACAGTGGAGTATCCACCCTGTGTTCCATATTGATCTTCTCCTGCCCTATTGAGAAACAGTGATGCATGGAGAAAACTTCCAGCACCCACCCCCTGATCTAGTAAATGGGGAAGAGGAATATGAAGTGGAACAGATTCTAGACTCATGGCATTTCAGCAGAAGATGACAGCTCCAGTACCTTGTGAAATGGAAGGGATACCCCAACTTGGAGAACCAGTGGGTCAACAAGGATGACATGTTCACAGAAGAGGCCATAGCTGAGTATGAACAGTTGAAAGTCTGAAATGGCAGTCATATAAAGACAGGACACACAATGGCTACACCATCATCACTTTATACTGGCTTCCTTAAATCACTCTTCATGAATGCCCTCCAGACCCTGCTCCCCACCTCCTACACCTCTGAAACCAGCAGCCCCAGTACCTGGTGGCTTATCACCAAAGATGGACAACACCTCAACACTGTTGAGCAGGCAGCACTAACAGTGAGAGATAAGTAGCAAAGAGCTAAGGACAAACAAGTTACTTCAGAGATAGAAGGATCTCTATAGCAGTGCTACACACCTAAGGACAAACAAGTTCTACACTAGTGTCAGTGTAAGGTAGAGAGGCTTAGTAGTAAAGGAACTTACACTTCAGAGATAGAAGGAACTCTGAAGTGTATGGGCGAAAACAGCAGTCCTTATATACAGGATGCTTAGCTAATAATGGTCTGTGCACACTGGTGATCCAAACAAAATACACCTGGTCTGTGCGCCAGAGGGAGAAATGCCATTCGAGGGCAAAGAACAATGGAGCTGCTTAATGCAGCTAAGTCCAGTATCTTAACAATAAGAACAATAAGAACCTAATAAGGATCTAGACAATAAAGATAAACAATAACTGGTCCATACAAGTCTGGAGGTCCAAATCTAACCATAGGGGTCAGATACCATATAGGGCAGGGAATGACTCAATCATATCCCACAAGACATGTGACTTGAATCAGTCACATCTCAACAAACACTGCCTGTAACGTTACCACAGGAACGTTATGTGCGACGTGCACGTCACTAAGTCGTTCAGGCCGAGGTAACGGGATGCGAGTCAGTCAGTTAAGACTAAGTTCAATGATGAATAAGCACCACACGGTCTCCTCAGACACGTGGGTGGTAGTCGAGAGTTCTGGGGTTCAAGCGCAAAGGCGAACCAAAGTCGTGCTCAAGCGAAACAGCGAGCGTATAAGTCGTTCGTGGATTGATAACGATGTGGTATTACACAAGAAGTCAAGTCTACCATACAAGCTAGGTAGCGTGTGACTTATATACTAGTACAGGATGTTTGTACACAACAAACATATGGCGCGATATATGGATTCTGAGTGAAAGCGGAACAAGGGAGTCGCTATAGTAGGAATCATGGCGATTGCGCGGAGTCATGTGCAAGTCAGCTGAGCCCGGAGCGCCGTGAACTTTGATATACAAGGAAGGGGGCGTAAAGACGTATCGTGCAGTGAAGAGATTAGCCAAAATGGTTGGGCGCGTGAGGAGCTAGGGGCGTATCAAGGTGTGGTGTGGGAGCAGGAAGTAAGGAACGGAAGCATCCAAGGGAACAAGAAGGAGAATCGTAACATTACCCCCCTGTTAGACCTGAAGTCGCCACGACTTCAGTCACTGCCAACGTAGTCATATACGTCAGCGCTGGGGTCATTAGTTTCATCGTCCCGATCATCCACTGGGCAAACATGACGGCAGAGGAATAAATACCTCCCGCGTTCTCCACACCTCCTACATGCTTCGTACTGCGGGCACTCGATCTCATCATGCCGAGCATTGAACCTCAAGCACTTCCCGCACCAACGGGGGCGCTCAGAGGGTTCCTCAAACGCCGGGGTAATAGGTGCGAGGCAATGAATGAGGCAGTTCTCAGAGGCATGAGCTCGGCTGGCGCACCACACGCAAATGCCGGTTGGTGGCTTGTTGGGGCATCCGCTCATCTTGTGCCCACGCTTTTTGCACAAGTAACACTTGCGCCTCTTCTGCATCCGGCTAGGCCTGTCCACTAAGCGCGGCATTTCGACAGGGCCTCCGGGCCGTGGCACGAGTGGAAGCTCAGGAAAGTAGTGGCGAGGGTGTATAGGGCGTGTGGTGAGCTCGACGAATTTATCAGTGATGAGGGGGATGGCGCCTGCGTACTGCATGCACTTTGTGATGCCCTGTGATTTAGCATCCAAGTGAAACTGGTCCCTCGTGGCCTCCTGTTCCAGGTGGCACAAGTCCGCTCGTCGCGCGTCCAGAGCAATTTTATCTCCGAGGCACTGCCGCAACCTCGCAACCTCCGCCGAGAGGCGGGGGTTTTTGAGTTCGCTTAGCACCTCGTTGATAGTAATGGCTCGAGGGTCTTGTGGGCTGAAGACAGCAAGCTGGTGCGGTGAGATGGCGGGGTGCATAGCGGTGGGGCGTGGTGTCGACAAGTAGACCTCCTGGCAGTAACAAGGTTTCCCTCTGCCGAGGGTGCCAACAATCTCGTGGTAGTCCCGGCGATAGTAAATGTACTTCGCCTGAACTTTCATGACATCGTCCTCCAGAGGTATCATTAGTGGGAAGAAGAAGGGGGTATCAGGGGCGTTGAGGAAGAATGGTAGCCCAGGATCATCTGATTCCTCGTCATCCCCCTCGTCGACCGGTTCCTCGTCGTCATCTAACGATGCGAGCCGGGGATCGGGCTGGAGTCGTCGTGGGGGTATGGCAGGCATCAGCGAGTAGGGGTGCGGAAGATCGGAGGCCAGCTGTGACATGGGAACGACTGGTGTGAGGCCTGGGGGTGCTTCGAGGAGTGGGGCTACTGCAGGCTCTAGTGGCGGTGGAGAGGAAGGCGGGGGTGTAGGACTAGTAGGGGAGACGTTAAGGGCGATGGCTAGGACTGGAGTGGGGGGCCTTGACGGGACGACCGAGTACGGGGTGCGAGATACGAATGGAGTCGGGATCCCTTCAGACTGGGAGGGGACTGTGAGTCGTTCAAGGATAATAGCGGACGGGGGACAGGGTCGGTCGGTGGCTGGGGCAGTGTTATAGGTGGTGGGAGTCAACATAGTGATTGTGCAGATCGTCTTCCAATCCTCTGTCCTTTATAACTTTCGTCCTACTCCGTCAGCTGTTGGATGTCGGCGATAGAAGTCAGCGATTACATCCGGCGCATGCTTGACATGGTCAGCTGGCTCCCACAAGCTGTCGCTCATGGGGAATCCTTTCCACTTGACTAGGAACTGGAGTTTGCGCCCGCGTCCATGAAGTCGTGACCCCATGATCTGCTCCACTTCGAATTCTTCTTCTCCGTCCACGAGGTCAGGTGTAACGTTACCACAGGAACGTTATGTGCGACGTGCACGTCACTAAGTCGTTCAGGCCGAGGTAACGGGATGCGAGGTGGTCGGTTAAGACCAAGTTCGATGATGAATAAGCACCACACGGTCTCCTCAGACACGCAGGTGATAGTCGAGAGTTCTGGGGTTCAAGCGCAAAGGCGAACCAAAGTCGTGCTCAAGCGAAACAGCGAGCGAAAGTTGTTCGTGGAATGACAACGGTGTGGTATTACACAAGAAGTCAAGTCTACCGTACAGGCTAGGTAGCGTGCGACTTATATACTAGTACAGGATGTTTGTACGCAACAAACATATGGCGCAACGGATGGAGTCCCTAAGCAAAAGTGGAACAAAGGCGAACCTATAGTGGGAAATAGGGTGATTGCGCGGGGTCATGCGGGGATCAGCTGAGAGCGGAGCGCCGTGAACTTTGATATACAGGGAAGGGGGCATGAGGGCGTATCGTGCGGCGAAAAGATCATGGGAAACGGCTGGGCGCGTGATGAGTTATGGGCGTAGTAAGGTGGAGTACGGGAGTAGGAAGCAAGGAACGGAAGCGTCCACAAGAAAGAGAAGGAAGATCGTAACATTACCCCCCTATTAGACCTGAAGTCGCCACGACTTCAGTCACTGCCAACGTAGTCGTATACATCGGCGCTGGGGTCATTAGTTTCGTCATCCCGGTCATCCACCGGGCAAACATGTTGGCGAAGGAACAGATACCTTCCGCGCTCCCCACATCGCCGGCACATCTCGTACTGCGGGCACTCTATCTCATCGTGTCGTGCGTCGAACCTGAGGCACTTCCCGCACCACCGAGGTCGCTCCGACGGTTCCTCAAACGCCGGGGTAATGGGCGCGAGCCGGTGGATAAGACAGTTAGCCGACTCATGGACCCGACTCGCGCACCACGTACATACCCCGGATGGGGGTCGATTCGGACACTCGCTCATCTTGTGGCCCCGCTTCTTGCACAGATAGCACTTTTGTCGCTTCTGCGTGCGACTGGGCCCATCCACGAGGCGGGGCATCTCGACTGGTCCGCCTCGTCGGGGTGTGAGAGGGAGCTCGGGATAGAGATGGCGGGGGCGTACCGGACGAGTAGTGAGCTCGACGAACTTGTCGGTTATGAGTGGGATGGCGCCTGCGTACTGCAGGCGTTTGGTGATACCTTCCAGTGTGACATCTAGATGGAACTGGTCCCGCGTGGCTTCTTGTTCAAGCCGTCGCAAGTCCGCCCGTCGCGCATCCAGGGCGATCTTGTCCCCGAGGCATTGCCGCAACCTCGAAACCTCCGCCGACAGACGGGGGTTTTTAAGTTCGCTCAGGACCTCGTTGATGGTGACGGCGCGGGGATCTTGCGGACTGAAGACGGCAAGTTGGTGCGGGGAGATGGCGGGGTGCATGGCTGTAGGACGGGGCATAGACAAGTAGACTTCCTGGCAGTAACACGGCTTGCCTCTCCCTAAGGTCCCGACGATCTCGCGATAATCCCGGCGATAGTAAATATACTTCGCCAAGACTTTCGTGGTATCGTCTTCCAACGGGATCATGAGGGGGAAAAAGAACGGGGTGTCGGGGGCGTTAAGGAAAAAGGGTAAGCCAGGGTCGTCAGATTCCTCGTCATCCCCCTCGTCGATCGGCTCCTCGTCATCATCAAGAGATGCGAGACGAGGGTCAGGCCTGAGTCGACGTGGGGGTACGGCTGGTGTAAGAGAATAGGGGTGTGAGAATTCTGAGGCTAGCTGGGACAGGGGAACAACTGGTGTGAGGCCAGGAGGCGCTTCAAGAAGCGGAGCTACTACTGGTTCGAGCGGTGGTGGGGATGACGGAGGGGGCGTGGGGCTAGTGGGTGTAATATTGAGGGCAATGGCTAGGACCGGAGTGGGAGGCCTCGATGGGACGACCGAATATGGAGTGCGTGACACAAACGGCGTTGGGATCCCTTCAGACTGAGAGGGGACCGTGAGTCGCTCAAGGATGAGAGCAGACGGGGGACGAGGTCGGTCGCTGGCTGGGGCAGTGTTGGAAGTGGGAGTCGTCATGATGGGTGGGTGTGGGATCGTCCTTTGCTCCCCGTCTTCTTTATAGCTTTCTCCCTGCTCCATCGGCCGTTGGGTTGCGGTGATAGAAGTCGGTGATTACATCTGGCGCATGTTTAACATGGTCAGCAGGTTCCCAGGAGCTATCACTCATAGGAAAACCCTTCCACTTGACTAGGAACTGTAGTTTGCGCCTCCGTCCGTGGAGCCGTGATCCCATGATCTGCTCCACTTCGAACTCTTCTTCTCCATCCACGAGGTCAGGGGGAGGGCGTGGGAAGTTCTCCCCATGTAGTTCCGTCTCCTTATATGGTGTGAGGAGATTCGCATGGAACACCGGGTGTATCTTCCATGTGATCGGTAGCTCCAACTCGTACGTCACTTCTGATAGGGCCTTCTTGATTCGGAATGGGCCATGACGTTTAGGGGCCAATTTCGCGGTGGGGTAGAACGTTCTCAGGTTCGTTCCTTCTAGCCAGACCTGGGCCCCTTCGGCGTAAGGGATGAAGCGGGTTCTTCCCCTTTTGGCCATGAGGTCTTGCGCATGCTTAATGCAGTCTTGCGCGTGTTGTCGTCTTACGACCATTTCTTCTAGACGTTGGTCGACCGATGGTGCTTGTGTAGGTTTTGAGACCCATGTCGTTCGTGGTTCCCATCCCATGATGAGTGAGAATGGGGAGTGCTTTGTGGTCGCATTTGGCCAGGAGTTGTGCGCAAATTGGGCCACCGGAAGTGCTTCCGCCCAATTGTCCTGCTGAACGTTACTCCAATGTCGTAGGTACTGCTCCAACCACTGGTTGGTGCGTTCCGACTGGCCGTCCGTTTGGGGGTGATATGCTGAGGAGATGTTCTGCCGTATTCCCAACGCGCTGCATAATCCTTTCATGAACGCGGATGTGAATCGTGGGTCTCTATCCGTGATGAGCTTGCGTGGTATTCCATAGTGTGGGTATACGTGCTGAAGGTATAGTCGTGCTACTCCTTCGGCGGTAATGGTTTCATGACACGGTATGAAGATTGCAGCTTTCGAACAGTCGTGGTCTGTGATTGTAAGGATAGAGTCGAACCCTTGGGATGGGGGTAGCTTTGTGATGAAGTCCATGGCGACGACTTCAAAAGGCTCTGCTTCGGGGTTGGTGGATATAGGGAATAGGTGAGGTTTTTGTCGGTGGGGATTGATTTTGTTGGCCTGACATACGGCGCATCCCTTCACATATTCCTCCACGTCTTCTCGTATAGTAGGCCACCAATAGTCGCGTCGTATTAGTTCGCGTGTGTTGGCGATTCCAGGGTGGCCCATGCTTGGGGAATCGTGAAAGAAGGAAATTACCCCCCGCTTAAGATCGTTGTCCCCGACAACGACTAATGCGTCATCTTTCCACCACAGCCCATCGTGCTGTTTGAGGTTGTGATGCTCGGCCCATCGTGCCGCTTCTTCCTTGCCAGCGTTCTGGGCCACCCTAGACCAAATATCCATATCACATATTGACATTTGAGTGGCTCGGATGAATCTTTCGGCTGGTAGGACGGTGACGTTGGTGTTGTCCCCTTCGCCAGACTCAAAGTCTGACCGCCTGGACAGGGCGTCTGCGCGCGCGTTCTTTGTTCCTGCTACGTGTCTTAGGATAAAGTCGTATTCTGACAATTCTAGGAACTCTCGCGCGATCCTCCGGTTGATCTTCCGGGGTTCCTTCCAATATTGAAGGTTGGCGTGGTCGGTATGGATGATGATTTTGTGAGGGGATCCTACGAGATATGTCCTCCACGCTCGCAGAGCTTTGACCACGGCTAGTAATTCCCGGTCGTAGATGTCGTAATTTCGTTCCGTTTCCGTGAAGGACTCGGAATGAAATGCTATGGGGTGGAACTTTTGGTCGGGTCCTAGCTGGTTCAACACTGCTCCTATTGCGACGTTTGACGCGTCAACTTCTAGTTCGAAAGGTTTTGCGAGGTCTGGGAACAATAGTACGGGTTCTTCGCATATGCGCCTTTTGATGTCTTCGAAGGCATTCTGCTGTGTGTTGTTCCAGTGCCACTGGACCTCCTTCTTTGTGAGATCATGGAGGGGTCGGGCGAGTTGGGAGAATCCTCGTATGAACCTTCAGTAAAAGTTGCAAAACCCTAGGAATGCGCGAACCTCCTTTAGGTTCTTCGGGGGTTGCCATTCTCGGATTCCTTGGACCTTGACGGGGTCCATCCGCAGTCGTCCGTGACCAATGATGAGGCCTAGGTACTCTGTCTCGTAAACCTCAAATTCACATTTCTCCGGTTTTATGTAGAGGTCATGTTCTTCACAGAGCCGCAACACTTGGTGAAGGACTTCCCGATGGTGGTCCTTGTCGTCAGCGGTGGCAATGAGGATGTCATCCATATAGACGACGACTTCGTTTGTCAGAATGAGGTCACGGAATATAGTATCCATCATCGTTTGAAAGGTGGATGGGGAATTGGTGAGACCAAAGAACATGACACGCGGTTCAAACAGTCCTTGATTGGTTTTGAATGCCGCTTTCCACTCATCCCCCTCTTGGATACGGACGTTATTGTACCCCCATCGGATGTCCAATTTTGAATATAATCGTGCGGTTCAAATGCGGTCGACGAGTTCCAGGATAAGCGGGAGGGGATAGTGATTTTTTACGGTGAGTTCGTTAAGGCGTCGATAGTCCTGTACTGGGCGTAATTTCCCATCTTTCTTTTTGATGAAGAAGAAAGGTGAGGCGTAGGCGGACTTTGAAGGGCGGATATATCCCTTTTCCAATTGCTCATTAAGGAAGGTCGTGAGCGCTTCTCCCTCGTTCGCCGTTAGGGGGTATACTTTGCAATCAAGGGCGGCGGGTGCGTTGGGAAGTAATTCAATGGCGTGGTCCCATATACGGGATGGTGGAAATCGGTGTGACGCTTCTTCGCTAAACACCTTTCGATATGACCAATATTCTGGAGGAACCATCTCCTCAAACGTTTGAGCCTGTCGTTTTGCCGCTTCCCGCTGTGCGAGTTCTGATGCTGTGGTGGTCTTTCGTAGGAAGGCAATCCGCGGCTCCGGTTCTTCGTTCACAACCTGCTCCCATGCCTCCTCATCGAGCCCATACGCCTCGATAACCCTGATAGCGGCTTCTACAGGCATGTTGTTGCTCTGGAGATTCAGGCTGGAGATTACGACCGGTTGGAAGTTTTCGTTCAGCGTGGCATTCCTCCATTCTATCTCAGG
This sequence comes from Lactarius sp. MG121, assembly GCA_003315925.1. Taxonomy (NCBI): domain Eukaryota; kingdom Fungi; phylum Basidiomycota; class Agaricomycetes; order Russulales; family Russulaceae; genus Lactarius; species Lactarius sp. MG121. The sequence continues at coordinate 134,090 of QFDY01001983.1, forward strand.
CTCAAAGGCCGAGAACCAGGGGTAGCCCAGGATCGCTTCGTCCTTTCCTAGGTTGGTGACTAGGAAACGAAGCGTCTTCGTGCGCTCACCAGTCCGCACCGCTAAATCGGTGTACTGGGTTATCGCGCCGTCTCGGTTGTAAGTCCCGTCGACATTCCATATGGTAATGGGAGTCGAGACGGGTCGGGTTCCGAGATGCGTTCGTTTGAGCAGTTCCGAACAGATAAAATTGTCGGTTGCTCCAGAGTCCAATAGGACTTGTCGTTCGGCCGTCGCATTTGCAGATTTGAAAAGAACTGGGATTCGCATAGATCGATATCTGCTAT
>QFDY01001987.1:0-19066 GCA_003315925.1 Lactarius sp. MG121
GACGGCGATCCCCACCGACGACGCGAGTGCTGAGCAAGAATGCCGCCAATTGTGTCGGATGGGCGGGGGCGGCCGAGTTTGACAACCTCCTCGAGCTTGTGTCGCAGGACCGCGATCTCATCAGCGTGGGAAGGTGTCGGTGGCTTCTCTGCGGCTGCCGGAGTTGGCTTGGTCGACTTCTTCTCGCGCACAACGCGCACCTGGTAGTTTCGGTCACTGTTGTTGTCCCAGATTTCACGACCCGCAACCGAGTATCGGACGGCGAGGAAGAGGGTCTTCTCCGCCGCACGAGAGAGGACGTCTGTGAGCTTGATGGAGAACATGAAGCGGTCAACTGCCCCATCATGAAGAGACTCCTTGTAGCGAGCGGTGACTTCCGATGTTGTCTGCCATTTGTCAAGGGTGAAGCGCACCGCAACCCATTTTTCGAACGCGATATTGCGCACGCGAATGATACCTTCGATCGTGGTCCCGACTAGGTCCACGCTCTCGACAACAACATCACGTGTATCGTCAGCCAAGAGCGGTGCCGCTGGTACGTCGACACGGTGCATGACGAGCGCACACTCAGTGAGATCGTCGTCGTCGCGGCCATAGATGAAGGGGGGGAACTCTGAGTCCGTCCCGCTCGTGTCCGTTGGGCTCCCGTCGCGCGAGACAGCAATAGGCTTCTGCTCCGCAAGAAAGTGTTTCACTTGCTCAAGCTGAGAGTGGAAGCGGACCCCTTTATTTCCAGGCGTTGCCGGCGCACTCTTCGAGGAGCTTAAGCCGACCGGATCGGTGATGACAGTCAACGAGCCCCGTGCAGGTGTCCGCTTTACCTTGAGTGACGACTTGAGCGGCTCGCCCGACTTTTTCCTGAGTAAAGGCGGGCTAGGTTCGCTTCTTGCAGCCGCAGCAACGGCAAGGGTGTGGACGTGCGACTCGGATAAATTCCGTGAGAAAGGAACACTTGTATTCTGACGAGACGGGGTGGGGGTATCACTGCCCGAATCCACCTTTGCAGGAGTGGGAGTAGACTGCTCTGGGGGACGAATGGCAGGAAAGCGGTAGCCACGGACACGCCGTGGATGAGCGGACAGGGTGGCAGGAGTGACTGATGAAGAAACGTTAGGGCTGGACCCCGCCTTTGTGGTGTCTGGTGTCGGCGGCTGAATATGAACTACATTGGAGGCGAGGTTCGAATGCGCTGGCGTCGTGGGTGGGCTAGCGCGAGTAAAAATCACGCCAGCAGGAGGGGAGTCTGCGTGAGGGACGACAAGGGGCGAAACGCGACGGGAATTAGGAACAGAGGAAGGTCGTCGAGGGATCAAGGGGAGAGGAGCTGCCGAGGAGTTGCGCGAGTAACAGATGTCTCCAGGTAATGAGACCCCGTGGGTTGTCAACACAGTGGAGGACATGGTAAAAAGATAAGAGGCTTGGGGAGAGGTACAATACAGAACCAAGGGGGGGGTGGGGGGCTTGTATATGAATGGAGGTGATTGACCCTAGAGATGGTGGGAAAGGAAGATGGTGAATTTCAAACTGCGGTATAGAAGCGTAATGTGGTGCGTACCTTCTCGTGCTCAATTAAGTGGTCGGGGTGCAGACAGAAATAGAAGGATCCTTGCGTCTATGACTAGGTTGGGAGAAATTGGGACCAAAGGTGGAGCGTGTAACCTTGATGAGCGTTGAAAAGTCTGATAAGAACTTTGGGCAAGTCTTACGAAAGCCAAGTGGCTGACTAGAAGTGAGCTGGCACGCAGGTGTCGGTGGAAGACGTATAGGTTTATGTGAGGAGACCAACTGGGGGAAGAGCTGGGGGAAAACGTGGACGGGAGCCTTGATTTGGACCTGATAAAAAGGTTGGGTGACAGAGTTGACACACGCGGTTGTAGTAATGGGACAACCGAAAGGCCGAAGCAGAAATAAATGAAAAGCAAGTGTCCGAGCTACGCTGTGGCTTATTCTCCTCGATGAACTGGGCAGATAAATACTAAAATACGAGGGGGGAAGAGGGCAGTTAAGGGGGGTCGAAAACGGTCGAGATTGAGATAGACTCACAGTTGAACCGATCTGACGAGTGAGGAAAAGGAAAAGGAAAAGACAATCAATGATCCGAAATTGCCGTGTCGCTGCCGTGGGTGGGTCTTGAAACCAAGCACAGACGTGCTCAGTGGTCGTCAACGTCGCGGTGAACGGCGGGCGTAGGCGGAAACCGAAGAAAAAAAAAATCGAAAAATCGAAAAATCAAGAAAAAGGGGAGGCCAAGAGCGCCGATGACTAAGCAAATTCTGACAAGGGCCCCAACGAGCGAGTATATGCGCCTGGATATTCTAGACCTTTCGAACATAACACATGCGATGCACGCACACATCGCCCACATCTGTGCCAGGGTCGCCGGGTCCCTCCGCCGCTTTATCGTTAACTCCACGTCGGCCCCTCCCTCAACTGCGCTTCTCCACTTTTCAACTTCGGGCTCAGACACAATTTGTTGATAGAATGACACGATGATTCCTACCCAACTCGGACTTGCTTGTTTTTACTTTGTATCCCGGCATCCTCCTACTGACATCTGTTCGTATCATTAGTCGTAACTGTTTGCAGTACTCTCTACTGAAACACGACTATCCATCTCCGTCGTCTCTCCCCTGTCTGAGTGACCCGGAATATCTTGTCACCATCGTTTTGACTCCATCGGCGTAATCTTACCAATGCAGCCTCTTATCTTCTGTGACTAACCCACACCGAGGTAGCATGGTGGTTCTAACCAAGCAGAGTCAGTGAATTGGTAACCGTCCGCCCTCTACTTTTCTTCCCTGACTTTGCGCATGGCCAGAATTGGAAAATCTGACCTCTCAAGAAAAGTTTTACTCAGGCTCGTGTCGGCCTAATTACTAAACCCGAACGGTCCCGATGTCCTTATCTCTTACCCGCGCTTCGACACTGTTCCGTTCAACACCTGGCTAGTTTTCCACCAAAGTTCGTTGTTTGAGCTGCACATCGGCGCTTTGAGTGGGTTTACAGTTGCGCCACTTGTGGGTCAATACACGAAGTGGACACCCAGACAGTCTACTGTATGTTTCTCGTTTGTTCCCTAAATCAAATTCGTTGCTGGCGCTGATTGAGAACCCAGAAATAGCACCTGAGGCGAACAGCCTCGTCCAGATCCTAACTGCATGCTTCCTAGCGAGATAGGCCAGAAACGGTGAATACTGATAATACGCAGGGTCATGGGGACAAAGTAATAGTTTTCCCCATCATCTGGGCCCTGACAAGGCGGATTCCAGAGCTATTAGCACTCTGCGCAACGACACGCTGCCGTTTCCATTGTTGCATATCTCGCTACCACCCGCCACCACATTACTTCACCACTATACCCTCGTGCACTTCGCTTCTTTTCCGACTGTCTGAACTGTCAAGAGGAAACTGGAGCAGCAGTGCCTAGTCTCCGGTGTTCATCCGAGTCGGGAGTCAAGCACTTTTGACATCTCAGACGGTGCCACCATGCCCGCCCGGCCCGCAGCCGAAATTCCACACTGTACACGCTCGACTACCGCCGGTTGCACAGCATTTTTGGGCCCCGCTGAGTCTCGGGTGGGCGATAACATGATGACGGCACTCCCCTGTCGTCGACGCGTCTCTAGACGTAGTCTCGAAGGCGAACCCCACGTCATTGTGCGGTAGAGAACGCTCGCGTAAATCACCTGCAAAGCAATTACAAAAACGCGTGCCTGGCCTGGCTTCGAAACCTGCCCTGCTTCCATTGCGAGCCCGGATGGTCCTCTTTTCGGACTACGGTATGCGCGCTCCAGCTCTCGAACAACAGGAATGGAGGTCCCGAAACGAATAGACATACCCTCCTGCCAGACATCGCTCCAGGCGGTGAAGCAGAGTGGCCTGGGCCGTAATAACACAACTCGCGTGCCAACGCAATGTCCATATCTCCTGCAGGAACGTGATGGTGAGCATCCCGAATTATTGTACAGTTCTACTCATCTGATCTGATCACACACCTCACTCATGCGATATACTACGCTACGGTCGGTTGATGTTTAACGATTCATCATGAAGAGAATACCCGCTTCCATCATTGTCGGTTCGATGGCGTAGTTGGTTATCGCATCTGTCTAACACACAGAAGGTCCCCGGTTCGAACCCGGGTCGAACCATTTTTTCTTTCACTACTACCTTACTTGGAAGGGTGGCGGAATCCACACCCTTTGTTTACTTTCCATATCAATTTGTAAGTTCGATTTCAAGAGGGCTCAAGAGGAAATGCTTGCTTCATCATAATGCGACCATCCCGGCCCTCAGCTCAATTGTAAATCGGAAACTACCATGCCTCCTGATTTTTTAAGTTGGCGCTGACTATCGATCGCGCGGACTCTGCCCTCGACTCCGCCAGAGCCATCCTTGTGCGACCCCTGCATGGATCTGGCGCCTCCGCCCGCCCGCCCGCCATTAGGGGTACCAGATGATCGAGGCCTTGTTGTCTCGGTTTTGTCCCTCCAGTGCCGCGGGGCCCTTTCTCTGGGAAACCTGCTCTCAAAATTCAAATCGACGCCAAAAGCGGGTCATCCGAGACCCCGACTTTAGAATTAGCTCTGACTAACTTTGCGCGGAGCCCGCTCACTACTAACGGTGGTGTTTAGGATGCGTGCGCCGCGCCTAGTTCAAAGGTGCGTGTGCTGGACACCGCGTATTGCGTTTTGTTTTAGCAGTGCCCACTGGTGTCACGCCCTTACCGCCTTGCTTGTGCAGAGAAAAAGGGAATGAGAAAAGACAAAGATAGTCCTCCGATCTACCCGAATCTACAGGCGCAGCACAACTGATCAAGCTCGATCAAGTTGCAGATTTGCTGAAGGCTCTCGATATCTAAGTCCCCTACCCCAGATCTGGCTGACAAATCCTCCGAGCTCGCCTGTCGACCCTCCAGGGGCGAAATGATGCGGATCCGGTCACCTGGGATAGGAGACTTGTTCCGAATACTTGGCGATGGTGGGGGGGGACAGAGAAAACAAGGGTAAACAGATGGTGCGTGGACAGGGGACCGGACCGAACGCAGGGCAGGCAGAAACGTGTCCGTGCCATTGTGGTGTGGATGTCGTCTGTGTTGTGAATGTACCGGTGGTATTACAGTATCGCCAAATCAGGACCGGAGCGCAAGTTAGACACCCAAGTGACACTGAGGGATCGTAGCTCGATTTTGACTTTCCGAACGGAACATCGGAAACGCCACCAACCAACCATCGTGTCATATCACGATGCGAAGCGGTGGGCGGTAATGGGCGGCCCAGAGCACGCGACATACAGGAAAAAGGTATATTGCTCCATGACAACTACGGAGCGAAAACAGACACAAGACACGGAGTATGCGGACAGGCACCGCGAGGTGGGGGGGGAGTGTGGAGAGAGGTGGGGAAGAGGGTATAGCGGTGCCAGCAAAAAACAAACAAACTTTTCGACTAATGCTACAAATGAATGTGGGAAGGACGACGGAGAAACCACAACCGAAAAAAACACCTCAAAAGGAAAAACCAAACATTCGTGACACATGAATAGATAGAGAAAGCGGGGTGCATGCAGGTGGGGGGGAGGAAAGGTAAAACGTTGAACAACTGATTCTTATCGTCACGTCACAACACGTTAATGAATTCGTCAAGACCCGCCTGGGTCGCAATCGCATCGTATCCCGTCGCGAGGACCTCTGGGAACGCCGCAGCAAGGGTACCATCAAACACGGTCGCCCCATTTGCAGCTTGAGGGTACCCGGCGTCCCAAAGTGCGGCGGGGGTTTCGTCAAGTGCCGACGTCGTATGCTGGAGGGTAAAGGGTATCGGAAGGGGCGACGGACCGAAGCATCCGCTCGCGCCAAAGTCATTCGACTTGAGCGGCGCTGCAGTCGCACCCACGACTGTAGCTGGGTACGACTGAGTGGGGGCAGCACACGCCCAGTCAGAGAAAGGAGCCGTCAAGTCCAGAGAAGCATGGTATAAGTCGATGTCAGCAAACGAGAACTGCTGCTGAACGCTGGAACCTGAGTCGGTGTAAACATAATCTCCCGAGGAGGCACCGAGCGGCGCCGGGGAATTCTGACCAAAGCACCATTAGGGAGAGATGAAGCAAGGATTGGCGGAGAACTCACTTGGTTGCCGTTGATGGCCATAGCACTCTCGAAGGATCCGTTCAAAGACGACGGACGCTCGGGGAGAGGCAACATCTCCATTCCACAACGGAGTCCGTGCAGCGCCGGAGATGTAGACAAAACGGGAGTGTAAAGGGGCGAATCCTCCACCTCGCTGCCCGAGAACATGTCGAAGTCGACGGGGGCCGAACCCGGGCTCGACGTGCACAACTTGGGAACGGGTGGTGCGTCTGTCTTCCACGTAGCAACCGGCTGTGGCATCGAGGCCGAACGGCGCCTGCCGAACACGCTAGAAGCGGGGGACGACGTGGCCTGAACACCGCCAGATCCCAAATTGGCGTCGCCCTCGAGACCGGTATCGGGGGTGGGCGAAGAGGCACTGCGCTCGCTACGCATGACAAGCGAGGCGACGCGCGCACCACGGTCGTTGCGACGCCCGGCGCCCCCACGCGCACGAGTCGCGTTGGGGGACACCCCGGTGGGCGGACGGCGCATGGGCTTGAAGCGATAGTCGGGGTTCTGGAGTGCGTGCGTGACCTTCTCCTGCTCGGCGAGGAGCTTGTACTGTTCGCGCTCCGCGGCTGACAGGCGGCGCCACTCTTCCCCGGCGCGCTTCGACAGCGTCTTGTCGCATCGACTGGATCTGTCAGAGGGATCGCTCGGATCGCGCGCGTGCCTGCGGGAGTATTCGCAGCGGAATATGATGAAAGCGTTCCGCGGGCGAGGAACCCAATCAGGATCTCGCAAGCGGTTGCGGATAGCACGGCGATCCGAGGAGGACAGTGAGGACGTGGAGGGCAGATCTGTGTGAGAGTTGTCCATGTGGTCGACCGAGGAGTCGGGCGACGAGGGGGGATAGTCTGAGGATTGGGAATAATAAAAGTAGGAGTCGTTAGAAGACGTGCGACTGAGAGTCGGGGGTGATAAACGAAAATCGTCAGGAACTTTGACAGGGTATGTGATGTTGCTAATGTCTACGTCGTCAACATCGCCGTAAGAGGGCATCCAGCCAGTAACAAGACCCTCTGTGAGCGACATCGGTAGTCGTTAGGGGTAATCAATAGACGATAGAATGGAGGAGAGCCAGTAGTTAAAAGCGCCACCGAAGGTGTGGAGGAAGTGGGGAGGGGCGTTAAAAGGGTCATGGTAATTGTTAATAGGTTGGATTATATAGGATGTTGACTTTGGGCAGGGTAACGAAGCCTCCGTCCCCACAGTGAACTTATGGACTAACCCATTGTGTCCGGTCACCTCAGATCAAGATCCGGATACACGCTAGGTCGGCATTCGGTAGTCCGTTCGATCACTCCTAAGTTGGTGTGATCACAGCCAAAGCCCCATGATGTCGCAGCCTGAGCGAGCAAGGCTCAAGAGCAAAACGATAGTACTTTGGTGACCACAGAGTACTGTACTTGGAAGCGTGTCTGGCGTCTGTGCGTCGCGCAATACCAGGCTTCGACCCCAACTTGGACAAAAGTCTCCCTGAGCATGGCTCAACAAGTCAGACTCGGCTCATTCCCATGTGGGGAAGGTCGACAGCACCTGGACCCTGGTATCCCCCACAGAGAAGGCGGCTCCGCGGGGCACGGTTTCTAACATAAGGGATGCGTATCCAAACTGGTTGGCCGGTCTAGAACGTCACCACAACGCAACAACCTCAACATTTCGATTGCTCATCAGTCCGCCGGCGCCTTGCACCCCTTTTTACAAAAAGTCGACTCGCTATGTTAAGACATAAGCGCCTACCTCCAACCAGTTCCACTTAGTGACCCGCTTACTCGACGACGCCTGCAATTACGAGTGCCATTACTGTAGTAAACGAGGGTAGACCTCACCCACGATTGCTTTCGTGGACTGTTCCGTCAAGCACCCCATCATGATGTGACATGGGAATTCCGGAAATATTCTAGACGAATGTCATTAATAATTTCGCTAGTCCCCAAACTGCTTGCTCTCTAAACCAGTTGAATTCACCGTCCTCCCCAAATCCCCACCTTCACTAAATGGGCGCGGCAATTATGGAGCTACTCCATCTACCCTGCTTCTACTGTACCCTCGAGATAGCACAACAAAGATATGTTGATGGCGCGTACGTACTGACGAATACTGCTGACGACTTAGATGTGAGCGGCAAATGACCGCTTCTGGCATATCCACTCCACTCCAGGCACGCCGGTGTATGTTCCACCCAGACGTAGGATTCACTATCTCCGAACCTCCGAATCCGTGAATCTGAACTCAGCCGGCCGACTTTCATAAGCACCGCGCGGAAGTCTGAGTCTGGAACTCAGCGGAAGTACGAAAATACAACCTCCGAGTCCGAGCCCCATCCCAGTTCTAGGGGAACGGGAACAGCCTAACTTCAATTGTTAATACTCCTGATATGTTCCTAACTTCATGACTGTCCAGCCAACGTCACGCGTCCATCGAAGCCGGCTGCTGGTCAATGTGGGCGGCGTGGCATGTTCTATCGTGCTATAGCACGGATATTGCTTGACAGCGTGCACGGGGAAAGGCTTGCAGAGACGCTAATTGGCACGGTAGTGGCAGAGCTCCTGTATAATTCTAATGGCTCCCGGCCCCGCACTTGCCACAAAGGGGGTGCCACATCGGACAAAAGAGGAGCGCCTACATCACGAGTTCCAAGGCACAAATCACGAAATACGTCGATAACAATTGACTGGAAGCGGGGCAAGAATTCGAATCACACCTAATTGGGCCTGTACTGATGTCGACATCGTTGTTACGTCTTCGACGGTATTATGACTAGGTACAGTGAGGAGGCCATTCCTTGTGAGGGTAGTACCTGTCATAGGGAGGCCTAGCAAGTTCAAGGCGTCCAGCTGAAGTCAATGGATACCGCGAATACGTAGACGACCAGACCTGGGTCGACTGTATTGCGTACAGTAGTACCCGCTTAAAAATCTTTCTACGCGATACGATTGCGGAAGAAGACATAGGGCTGCGTAAATAGCGAAACAAAATGGGTTGTCAGCTTTGACGGTCAACGCAATCGGGGTACTGTGTGAACTGTAAGCGGGTCACAGAATTCTCGTTCAAGTTCACACCATATGTTCCACAAAACAATGAACCGAACAACATCCGTTCATATTTGATTGCGATTTCCACGAAAGGTCAATAGCGATAGTCAAAACCCCGTCGCGAAAAGATCAAAAAAACAAACAAACAGCCGGATAGAGCATAAAGCTGAATGTGATCCTCTGAAAGGTTCACAACTCGCAATATTTCTTGCCAATTTGCGTGGCCAGAGCATCAACAACCCCAAATTCCTTTGCATGGCCATTCGTCAGAGTGTTCATTGCCTCAAGTGAGAGGTTGAAGCCGTCCCTGGCACGATCAACGACGGTGACGTTGATCGATTTCCTCCCGAATGATATGTGCCCACACGACCCACACACTAGAGAGTTCTAACCTCCGACAGCCTAGGCAGCACCGATGTTGGGGAACGACGGCAGTGGACCGAAAGTAGGGAATCCCTTCGTGACCAGGCCGTTCGCACTGTTGGAACAAGCAACGGTGGAGAGCGAGCCTTTAGGGTTCACATACGTAGTGTCGACTGCTGAAGCGACGGAAAAGAGTGCCACGAGAGTAGTGACGGCTGACGTGGACTTCATGGCACAAGTCAATTAGAGAATGCGTGTTGGCTAGTTTTGAGGTGGGTTGGGTGGGGGAAATCCCCACTTCGAGCTTTATCGTTTCTACACTAGGACGGAACCCTGTTCCAAGGGCTGCTAGGGGAGACCATAAAACCTGTGCAAAATTGGCAGGTCTCCAAAATGCTCGTAGTAAAGTGTGTCTCGTACATTCTAGGGCAGATCGCCCTGTCAAAACTTTACTAGAGATAAAAGGTCAAGCGGCGACCAGGAGGTGACCAAGTCCTCTTCAGCGGGGTCACTTGCAGGCCGTTCATTGGCTAGTCGATGTCTAGGGACGGGAAATTGGGGGCCATGTGGGCGATGTCATTTACGACCAGGTTGATGACATTAAGGTGCCCCCGCAGACGGAGCATTATTCCCGTAAGGGTCACGGGTTATCCTCCGTTTAGATGCGCGGGGAAATGAGCCCTGCACCCGGTCATAGTGAACTATACCCAACTCCTTCAGGAAGGCCTAGGTTAGTGAGATCGTAATTCATGGGGACTAGGAGCTTTTGAAGTACACAGAAGGAAATTGTCGCATTTCACTAACCATTGATGGTCGTGCAGTGGCAGGAGCAGTAGGTGGAGCCTTGCTTGTCAAGTCCAGGCCTACTTCAAGCGAGCAGATCTCATCACTCAGACTGGCGCGCAGACGGCGTCATGCTGGTCATGACTTGTTGGTCATACTTTGGTCTTGGTCATACTAGTCGTCTCTACATTTTCTGGGATAGTTCTGAGATCAGCCCGTCCCCTTGCCCGTCCAAGCTACTTGGAGCGTAAAGGAATGAATCCTCTAGTGAGAACCATATTAAACCGAAATTCTAAGCGAGTGTGTATGAGTGAATACAACTAATGCGCCTCGGTGAGTGAGAGGAGATTCGGATGGACGGAATGAGGGTCCCTTCGTTTAATTGAAGTCATAAGTACCGCCTAGATAGTGACCACTTGAAGTAGTACAATACAGTATCTGTTGTTCCTAAGTTAGCCTGGACAACATCCTTGACAGCCGCCGTGAGGGACCCAATGCGTCCTCTTCCTCAGTTTCGCAATGCTGGCAGCATCGCGAAACTCAGGAAAAGGGTGTGTCCTTTGACAGCACTCGGATCACCGAATTTTATGGGAGCCAATCCCAGCTACGTGCCGCCTCCATGTACGATTTGACAGTCAAGCCCAAGCTGGAGGTCGGGGTATGTGTGAGGAGGATTCGGAGGCGACCGCTTGGTTACAGTAAGAACGTCTCTGACAGCGATTAATACAAATCCGAGGAAACGCTGGTCGTTGCGCTCGAACTTGCGTAGATAAAACACTTGGACTTTGGACGATTCTCAAATGGTATTGTGGAGGGACGAGTGCGCTGGTTACAATTGTTCGCACGGAAGTCGCGTCGGATACAATTTGGCGGCGCGGTCCATCGTGTGGGATGTGACGACTATGCCCACACTATAAGTTTATGTCTTGCCACGCCTCCATAACGTGTGTTCGAAGTGTCGTTTTCTGCAAGGTTTTCTGCCGCCGCATCTGCAAAACGGAAAAAATACACTAACCATATTAGGGCATTTAGAGCCGTTTTCAAAGCCGTTTTAGTGCGTTTAGAAACGTTCAGACTGTTTAAAAACCGGTTCTGAATACCTCCCGTTTTACTAATGCGGCGTATGGGCCATCACTAGCATCACTCCAGTCGTGGCAATCGAAACGGGATCTGTTTGGGCCAAATCGTCGCCTCGACACTTTCCAATCCACTTTCCAATCTTCTCGAGCGTTTAGGCATGGCTACCCCACGACGTAAGTCCCAGATATCGTCTTGAGATTTAGTGCAAAGGAAGTTTGTGTCACGTAGTATATTGCTACTATAAGTGAATGGCCCTGTGCCCACTGGCAGTTTATGTGTAGATGGACATCCCATAAACACCTCGAACCTTTGCGTGCTCGCACCCTGCTAACTGGCTCTCAGGTCTCAATCTCTTGATAGGCCTTTCTTGTTGCGCAGCCCTATCCATTTCTTCCAATTGTAGGGGGTGACAAGCCTCAACTTCACAAGCATCGTCGCCCGCTACGGTCATCAATGGCTTCCATCACTACCGGTTTGTTTACGTTGCGCGCCATGGCAGACCAGAGACCGGTAAACCATTCGAGGCTAGATTCGAGCTTTATAGGGATGAGCGCACGATTTCGAGTAGTGTCAGGCGTCCTGACGCTGCTCGAGATCGTGCGCACCCATCTCCCCGTTACCGATTTCGTGTTTCTTTCTGCTTATCACACGGCTGAGGTGACTGAAGGACGCATCATAGACGAGGGACTGCACCTAGCGGCCGCGGTACAATATTGCGGGCTCCGCAGTGTGGTCATGACTATGTGGGTGATAGTAGATGAAGATGGATACGGAACGTTTTTACAGAGCGTTGCTCTCAGATTTGAGCAGCCCGAGGGTGTGCCGTGTTGCGAAAGATCTGCGAAAGCTCTCCGATTCGCGGTGAAGAAGCTGCGGAAGAAGAGACGGATCACCCCGGAGAGATAGGTGAGCATGACTGGGGGTAATCTGTGAGTATTCGGGTTTGTTTGTTTGAATGTAGCTTTAGTGCTTGCTGCCTGTCCGTAGCAGCGTGCAAGGGCTCAAACGTTATAGGCGCCACGTGGGGCGCTATTATTCCACGACGGGGATTTCGGACTGGGCGTAACTATATTGTAATGGTTTGGTTGCATATAAGAGTATAAGGTGGTATAATGTTCCGTGCGATTGGGTTACTGGGGCAATCAGTTAATTTTGAAAAGTTTATCATTTATCGAATTTCTCAGAGTGCGCGTTGAGATACTGACTGAATACTACAAGTTCACGCCTCCAATCTCAGACTTACAAGGGGCGACATAAGGGCATGTCGCGATCGACTCGATCGGGATATGATAGAGTAACTGCAAGCAGTACGTTCGATAATATTGAGCATCATTGTAGCGAAAGTTTTATGTCCATATGCATTTTACTACGGTTTCCACGAAAAGTCCATGGTCAAAACTTCGTCACAAAGAGGTGCTAATAAATCGGATTAGGGACGTGAGACTGAGTGTGTAAGTTCAATCGCGTACCTCCGCAAGGCTCACAGCCCACACTGACTCGGGTCAACTTGCGTGGCCTGAGCATTAATGACCCCCAATGCTTGTGCACGCCCATTCGTCAGCGTGTTCATAGCTTCGAGTGAGAGGTTGAAGCCGTCCCCGGCATGATCGACGGCGATGACGTTGATCGATTTCCCCCCGAATGATATCTTCCAGCACGACCCACACGCTGGAGAGTTCCAACCCCCGACTGCTTGGGCAGCGCCGATGTTGGGGAACGACGGCAGTGAACCGAACGTAGTGAAATTCTTCGTGAGCAGGCCGTTGTCGCCGTCAGAGCAGGCAACGGTGGAGAGCGAGCCTTGGGCATTGTCGTACGCGGTGTCGTAGCGAACGTTGACAGCCGATGCGACAGAAAAGAGTGCCGCGAAAGAGATGATGGTAGAAGTGAGCTTCATGGTGATGATATGATATAAGAATGGCTGATTTGGCAGTGGGTTGATGAGGAAAATCCATGCTTCGTTTTCGAGCTTTTATCCTTTCAGCACTCGGCAAGGAGCCTCTGCAAGAGCGGCCAAGAGAGACCTTGAAACGTGTGTGGAATTGGTGGGTCTCCCAAAAACGCATGGTAGTTTGGTCTCGGGTAGGTCGTCTTACCAAGAATTAATCGGAAATGTGTTTAAAGAAGTGTCAGGAGGCAGCATAGCACCGCCAGAAGGAGGCCGAGTCCCCATCAGCGGAACCATATGCAGGCCGCTCATTGGCGGGACTTGGGACGATGTCTAAGGACGCAGCTTCGAGACCATGTGGGTGATGTATGCGATGACTAGTTCGATGACGTTGAGCGCCTCTACGACGGGAGGTTGTGCCCGCGAGGATCACGAGTTTGCATCCGCCTAAGTTAGATGCGCGGAAAGAAGCACTGCAGTATCCGATCTTAGTGGGATAGTACAAAGAACCCATTGGCTAGCGAGGTTCATAGTAGCTAGACAGGTTTTCGCATTTCAGTAACCATCAACGGTCGTGCAGTGGTGCAGTGGAAGGAGGAGCTATGGCAACTTATGTTGGCCAACCGCCGGCCCGCGGTATCGGCCCGAGTATTTCAAATGCCGGCGGTCGGGAAATGTCGGCGTGTGGTAATCCCAAAAATGGGCCTTCTTGCACCACCTTTTACTCTACGCAAGGCTCTACGGCCCCGCCGAATAAAACATAGGAACAGGTATGTCGCGCCATTGTTGAACGTTGAACGTTTACCATTTGGCATAGATTATGAGTTGTCAGAGAAGATGTGGCCCGGTTGATGAACAATCGAATAGCGTGAATTGGACTTGCGCCAAGAGAATCGTTACGCTGCAAAAGCCTTCTGGGGCACTTTGCGGAGTCCAACAGTGAGGGCATTTCACGGATCTCTTGATTCCAATCGCATCAATACCAAAATCGAACGATGCCGGGCGAAGACCGGATCACGCTATCAAGGGGGCCTGGCATTGAGAAGCATTGTCACGATTGAATTAGGCATTTGTCAACATGTCAACTCTCAGATACTAGCGGTCACAGATCTCCCATTCGTGCAACATAGAAATACATTTCAATAAGCATTCAACACTAGCTAAAACTGCCTTCCCATGCGCAACTGACAACGTTTCCAAGAAAGTCCAAAGTCCGTCACGAAAGACACGAATCTTCAAAAAAAATATGGAACCGAAGGCCGCCAGTGAAAGTAAGGGTCACATACCTCTGAAACGCTCACAACCCGCAGAAACTCTCGTCAACTTGCGTGGCCTCGGCGTTGACAACGTCAAGCTGCTGCGCCTTTCCATTCGTAAGAGTGTTCATGGCTTCCAGTGAAATGTCGAAGCCATCCCCGACCGTGTCGATGGCGGTTACATAGATTGTGTTACCTCCATACGTTAACTCCCAGCACGATCCACACAGCGGAGAGTTCCATGCCCCAACAGCTTTGGCGGCGCCAATGTTAGGGAATGAGGGAAGTGAACCGAAAGTAGTGAATCCCTTGGTGATCATGCCGTTTCTGCCATTGGAGCATGCAACGTTGTTCAGGGAAGTTTGGGAATTATCATAAAAAGTGTTGAAGCGGACATTGTCAGCAGATGCGACGGAAAAGAGTGTCGCTAGAGTGATGATGGTGGAAGTGAATTTCATGGTACGGATGTGGTGCTTCGGCTGGTGTGTTGGCAATGAGATTGCTCCCTTCACGTTCGAGCTTTTATGCTTCAAGCACTCGGGCGCGCGGGCAAATAAGACCCTGAGAGCACGCGGTAGGCCTACGGAAAGCGTGTGGTGAATGACATTTGCAAATTGCGGCGTAGCTCGTAGAGGATCAGGCGGTCGTACAGCATCGCCAGAAGAGGGGCAGGTCCCCATTAGCGAGACCATCAGATGACTGAGGACGATGTCAGACGCGGCATTTGGAATGTGTGAGCGGTATGACTCTATAGCTATGGTGATTGCGTGGGGCGCCCACAGATATTCATGGTAACAGCCCCTGAGACGGTGTCTATATCCAGTCTAATAGCTGCCAGTGGGCTCTTGCTTGAGGTGCTGTCAACAGCCGTTACTTGAGCCGTTAAGGACAATGACAGGACACATTTCACGAAGTATTAACGAGAATACAGTAGCAAGGCTCTGCAAGAGTAGATAGAGCCATGTTCTTCAAGTTCAAGTTCAGGTTCAAGCTTCCAAATTTCAACTTTCAACCAACCTCCAGTCATCAGTGGCGTCTGTCAGACAGTTTCGGCCCGCGTCCATCATCCCATCCCACCACAATTCTCGTTTCAAGTTCCACACACCCCCTTCTGGTGCGCGGTAAAGTTCGGGAATAGCTGTTTCTTGTGCATGTTGACCCCGGCATAAACTATGGACGTGTTGATAAGAGTCAGTGTGATCCAACTGATATGCAAACTTTGGATCAGGGCTGACTCAGATTGGTCTTTGCTAAAGTCGAAATGGTACAGTAGACGCCATCTGGGGATAACATGGAGGACGGCCCCCGCGTAAGTTATGGCCCAATGGGGTCATTCTTGCTCTTCATTGCAACAAGGCCGAAGTCAGGCGTTTATAGAAAGTACGCCACGTGCTGACATTGTACAGACGCCGTGGTGTCGCTTTGGTGCTTCGTGTCCAAGCTAACGACAGGAGGTCGAAATGGTTCGACATAGATGAATGTCGCTTTATTGACACGATTGAGGTAAGTACTTGATCGTGCTCTCAGATATCTTGCTGGCGGCTTACGGAATTCTCATTTATGCAATGCAACAACACATTCGATGACAAGCATTCAACACCCAGTAACAACAATGCGACAAAGTTGTATGTCCGTACGTGACTGGCTACGTCTACACGAAAAGTTCATGATCCTATAACTCTGTCACGGAAAGACCCTTGAAAAAAATTCAATTTGGGACAGAAAGCTGATTATAAACTCTAGCAACATACCTGTGAAGGGCTTACAACCCACAGTAGCTCTTGGAAATCTGTGTGGCCTGAGCACTGATGACCCCTAAATCCTTTGCGTGCCCACCCGTCAGAGTGTTCATGGCTCCAAGTGAGAGAATAAAGCCATTTTTGCCGGTGTCTATGGCGGTGACGTTGATGGATTTGCCTACATACGTTATCTGCCAGCACGTCCCACACGCTGAAGAGTTCCAACCCTCGACGACTTGGGCAGCACCGATGTTGGGGAACGATGGCAGCGAACCAAATGTGGTAAAGCCCTTTGTGAGCAGGCCGTTCGCGCCGTCAGAGCAAGTGACGGTGGAGAGTGAGCCCTTCGAATTGTCGTACACAGTGTCGTAGCGAACATCGATGGCCAATCCGACGACGGAAAATGATGTCACAAGAGATATGACGGTCGAAGAGAGCTTCATGGTAACAAACGATCTGGTAAAAATGCGCGTTGGAAGCTTCGGTAGTGAGTTTCCAGGGAGTCCCTTCAGGTTTTATACTTCATGGAACGAGCCCGTGCAAGGCAGCCAAGGGAGTCCTACTTATGCATTGGAGAATCGGTAGGTCTATGAAAAGCGCGTGGTGGTGGTTCCGCCCAATCACGGGGAAGGACACCTCGCCAGGGTTTAACCAGAAAGGAAGTAAAGTGGACAGAAGCCCAGAGAATGTCAGGCGGTGGAGCAGCAGCACCAAAAGAAGGCCAAGTTCTCCCTTAGCGGATATGAAGACCGCTCATGATCATGAAGGGGACTGGTTACGATGACTCGAGACGCAGCGTTTGGGCCATGTGGACGACAAACAAGTTCTTAAAGCAGGTGCACCACTTCTCGGACGACAATTTTGTGACTGAAATTCTTCAAGTAAATCAAGCCCAATTCCACTTCCGAAATCACATCACTAGGGATAAAAAAGAAAAAGAATCCTGCCATCCATAGCAACTGCATAGCTCGCATCGTCTTCTGAAATAGACTCGAAACAAGAAAGAGGGACGGCTTTTGGAAGACACTTGACATCGTCATGGTTTCATTCAGGTACTAGGGCTGGGTGAAGGTGTGTGAGAGTGTGCTAGTTGCAACACTCGGATCGCTTACATGACGTTCTACTGTAAGGTAAGGTTTTGTGTTGCCTCCGATGGTACCCTTCTTACTGAAAGCACATCGTTCACAGACAGTGTAGATGACAACCGACATGGCAGTAATGGCTCATCTACGCATAGTAAGTATTAATGCTCAGTTGCCGAACGATGTCTGCCCTGCGCATAACCATGTCTTTTCATGCCAAAGGAGGGGACATTGAAAAAACAGAGGAGCAACTTTTTCACGAGCATCCTAATGCCAAGGCCCAAATTATGAACGCATCGACGAAAAGGTGTAGCCCAGCTGAACGAATCCGGAAAAGTCCACGGTCCTAACTCCGTCCTCCATCATGAAAAGACACATCTTAAAAAAATCAGATGAAGAAAACCAAGTGTTTTAGTCACATAGCTTACCTCTGGAAGGTTGAAAGCCCGCAGTGCGATTTGTCGACTTGCGTGGCCTGAGCATCGATGACATCGAGTTGCTGTGCTTTCCCATTCATAGGGGTATTCATGGCCCCAAGTGAGATGTCGAAGCCGTCGAAGATCATGTCGATGGCGATAACGTAGACCATTTACCCTTAACCCTTCGGCATAGATTGTGCGTTGTCAGAGAAGATGTGGCCCGGCTGACAAACAATTAAACCAATCGAACAGCGCAAATTGGACTTGCGCCGAGAGAATCGTTACACTGCAGAAGCCTTCTGGGGTGACTTCGCATTGTGGGGTTACGATGCGAAGTCCAACAGTGAGGGTCTCCTGTTTCCAATTGCATCAATACTAAAATGGAAGGGTGCTGCGCGAAGACCATGATAGATACGCCATGCACTGATAAGTAACAAGACACCGAGGTGTCCCGACCTAACAAGGGAGGAATAAATGACCTGACATGGTGAAGCATTTTGTCATCATTAATTTAGGCATTTGTTAACGCTCAGATATCCTACGATTCCTACTAGTTGCGGTCACAAATCTCCCATTCGTGCAACATAGAAATACGCATTCAACACTAGCAAAACTGCATTTCCATATCCAACCGACAACATTTCCAACAAAGTCCAAATTCCGTCACGAAAGACACGAATCTTAAAAATCAGATGGAACCTGAGGTTGCCGGTGAGTGTAAAGGCCACATACCTCTGAAACGCTCACAACCCGCAGTAACTCTCATCAACCTGCGTAGCCTGGCGTTGACAACGTCAAGCTGCTTCGCTTTTCCATTCGTAAGAGTGTTCATGGCTTCTAGTGATATGTCGAAGCCATCCCCGACCGTGTCGATGGCGGTAACATAGATTGTGTTACCCCCATACGTTAACTCCCAACATGACCCACACAGTGTCGAGTTCCATGCCCCAACGGCTTTGGCGGCGCCAATGTCAGGGAATGAGGGAAGTGAACCGAAAGTAGTGAATCCCTTGGTGATCATGCCGTTTTTGCCATTGGAACATGCGACGTTGTTCAGGGAAGTTTGGGGATTATCATAAAAAGTGTTGTAGCGGACGTTGTCAGCAGATGCGACGGAAAAGAGTGTCGCTAGAGTGATGATGGTGGAAGTGAACTTCATGGTAGATGTGATGCTTTGGCTGGTGCGTTGGCAATGAGATTGCTCCCTTCACGTTCGAGCTTTTATGCTTCAAGCACTCGGGCGTGCGGGCAAACAAGACCCGAGAGCACGCGGTAGACCTACGGAAAG
>QFDY01001998.1:2106-46407 GCA_003315925.1 Lactarius sp. MG121
GGGGTGGGAGGCTTAGCAGTTGCACCTCCGTTCGTCTTGTCTCAGTCTCCGCACAAGAATGTTGCAACAGGAGCCCGGCGCGTGTCCCTGCGTAAAATTTATGACAGACGATTAGTGCGAAATGTACGAGAAATGGATCCGTCATCGGCCCTGTACCTCGAGCTTGTATTATAGTACATGGTTTGCAGACACGAAACATGATTGGAGATGAAATGAGCAGGAAATTAACTTACTTCAAGGGACCTTCACCTTGAGTTCTTGCCACCGAGTCACGGTTGGACCGACTACTTTCCTACACCAACACGCTTGTCAACACGATACAGATACATAGCAGAGAGTGAGTAGGCGGTAGTGACAATGCATGACGTGTGCCTGTCCGAACGGATTTATACTCCGAAGTGCCGTCAAGCCCATCGATATGAGTCTCTTTTGTCTTCTTTTAATATAGCCCGTTCCAATTGGGAAAGTAGGCTGGTCGAGATCAGTGTATATATCTTTTTTTTTTTTTTTGAATCGATTTGTATTCCGGAGCAGTACATAATACAAAGCAAGTCCCTGAGGCCTGAGGATGTATATATATTCACGAGACAAGCCCGGGGCTTCATACACCCCCGAGCTGCCCACCTACTAGTAGTATGTCTGATAATACCCCGCCTCCATTCCCAGACGATGTGCCGACTGTCCCGCTCCTTGTTATCGACTATGCACTCTTACAGGCCAGAGACGAGCACGAAATCGACCGTCTCTGGAAAGCTGCTACTGAGCTGGGTTTTTGGTAGTCAGTAGCTGCTAAACTCACTTGTGCCGAGTGACTTACTGAGCATGGCCTCCTACACCTGCACACAGCCTGAAGAACCATGGTACTGATGCCGAGGTAGACGCGATGTTCGAAATGGGCACACACACCATGGCGCTACCTCTCGAGGAGAAGATGAGGTTCAAGCGAGGTGATGGAGGCGACTCATTCGGGTACCTCCCATAACACCCTCTTATACTGAAAGAGAGACTCAGCATCTCTAGGTACAAGTTCGCCGGTTCGAATGGGACAGACCCCAGTGGTGCACTCGACTCGGTCGAACACATCATCGTTTCCCAGGACGATGCTTTGGCGTTCCCGACTGTGGTGCACCGCGGGTATCCTCGTACCGTGGAAGAGCGCATGGACAGTGCCGTGCGTCCGTTTGTGCGCAAGAGCATGGAGACCAACCAGACAATCATGAACGTTCTCAACGACCGCCTTGGACTACCGCCAGGGTACCTAGCCGAGCTACACGCGCCGGAGGAGTACAGCGAAAGCGAGGTTAATTGCCTTAAGAAAACAGCACCATCAACACCCGAGCCTCCCAACAGGGCATCAATTGGAGCTCATACGGACTATGGATCGCTCGTACGTGGACGGGGATGTCTATCAGCGATTTAGCGATGAGGGTCTGCTCACCGCGCACGACAGTCACTCCTGCATAACCGGTTGGGCGGCCTTCAATTCCTGCTCCCTAATACGGATGAGTGGAAGTATGCCAAAGTGGGTCAATTCCGCATCCGATTCAGGTTCGTGCTTACCCTTTCAGCCAATGCCCGGACATGCTATCTGCACTATTGGCGACGTGATGACGATCTTCAGCGCTGGCATCTTCCACCCGAATCTTCACCGAGTCGTGTAAGTCCCTATCCCGATTATCACTTTCCAACAGCCTGAAACCTGATCTCGCTTCATGGGTCCCCATCGGTAGACCTCCTCCAAAAGCCCAAGCCCCGTTCGATCGCTGGTCACTAGTATACTTCGCTTGCCCTAGGAATTCGGTTCCCCTCGCACCTCTGACCAAAGAAAGTACACTAATTGCAGAGGCGGCGGCGCGAGCCCCAGAAGGCCGGTACGTAACGGGTTCCACGGCCGGAGAATGGTACCGGCGGCGCGTTCGGAACCAGCTTATTAAACATCAAAAAGTGAGTGCCTGTCCTTGTGTACTATATGCCGCTTTTTCTTGTAACTCAAATGCGTCCCGTGAAGGGCACTGAGACATGGATGGCGAGCCGTGGAACGGAGCACGCGGAGGTGTACTGAAGCGTTTGCTATCGCCTTGAAGTTCGTTGTTATGATAGGAGTCCGACGCGTGAGATGATGCAGGGTGAAACGTACGGCTTGGTTTGTAGATAGAATGTGACGTGATTGGAGAATGATATGACTGGAGAAGCTCGCGCCAGGTATACAGTCAAACCCTAGTCAAGGGTCCGTGGGAATCACCATCTTATTTGTTCCCACGATTTACTGACTGACCCGAGGCCTGACTCATTGACGAGACCACAGTGCTCAGCGATTTTAGGCCCTGGACATACGTCGCCTTGCCATTAACTCGACTTCACACGAATCAATTTGGCCACATTGAGATTGCAGAATGACCCGATGCTATTCAACTAAGTCACCGCTAATGACAGTCATGTGAAGGGTCTGTAGCTGTAGGCCAAAACAGACCGCGTTCTACTGCACTGGTTACACACTCTGGCATCCTTACCTCAATGTCAAACCCTGAAGGCCTGAACATTGGGGAACTCTGGCGGGATGCACCGCCGACCCACATCGACGAGGCAGGCTTTCATATCAGGGGGCCGCAAAGATATGTGCCCGTAGAAGGGAGAAAACCTCGGTCCATGCACCTCTATGAGTCCAACACTTTAGCGCCAGCTGCGTAGTCTGTGACTTCGCCTCCCGACTCATCTACCAAGACCCCTATGTCCGCCTTAGGAAGCTAACAGGCGTTCTTGCGGCTTGTGTCGGCTTGTACATAAAACGTATCCCCTATACAGATAGACGCTGGCCACCTCTTGTCCCATCAGATAGCCCATCCTGATAATGTGGAAGCTTTCTTTTCTGGCGTAATGACAGGATCTTGGAAAAAAGAGCCCTGAGGGTGCATTGAAACGCATCCACGCTCGACACGATTCCATTGTTTGTCAGATTTAATCTCATGACATATGCACCATAGTATACAATAGTTGAAAAGATCAGGCAAGCGGAATATTATCAACCACTGAGGACGGATTCCAGTCGGGGTACAGGTGGTTGTCTGTCTCCGGGTGATACGGTGTCGCCCATATCTTTTGCAGTAATGCGGCAACGTCTTGAGGGTTAGAGGCTAGTCGCGCATCAAGTTCTGAAACCGGGATGTAAGTCACTTCCACTTTCTTCCCAGCCTTCGCTTCGTATTCCTTGAATATTTCGTTGAACGACTGATCAAATATTCATTCGACATTGAAAACACTATACCAGAGCTACACGTACCTTGGTGTCACCCCTTATAGAGAAAGAACGGTTCTTCAGCTGGTCAGCGGGAAGGTGCGTCAACACATAGGAAAGATATCGTGCGATGTCGGGTCTGGAAGTGAACGGAATCGGGTTTGAGCCATCACCACCAACAAACGCTTTTCCGCTCAAGACATCGAGTCCGTAGTTCCTGTTCTTCGGTTGAACAAATGACAAGAGGGCACGGTAATAAAAGTGCTCACGCGACCCATATGAAATCCGCGAAGGGCCCAGTCCAGAAGAGGACATATGGAATGCCAATGGCCTTCAGCTGTTCTTGAATACTAGCCTTCATGGAAAGGGAGCCCCCCTTGGGTCCTACCGTCGGTCCTCCAAATTCTGAAGGGATGAACAACTTGACGCCAACCTCCTTCGCAGCTTCAGCGATTCCAGGTTGCAGGTTAAGAGCCGCCAATGCGACCGTAGAGATGACGACGTCCACTCCAGTCAAAGCAGTCTTGATCGACTCTTTATCCGAATAGTCGACCGCGATCAACTTGGCGGCGGGGTCCACACTGGTTTTAGATCCCTACAATAGTTAATCAGTGCATGCATTCGACTGGCGGATACGAGCCTTGCCTGGCGAGTAAGGACAACAACATCGTTGACAGTTCCTGCGGCCTTGTCCGTTAGCAACTGCCGGATGATGAAGCTGCCAATCTCGCCGGCGCCAACAACAGCAAAGTTCTTGTATCCAGACATATACCAATAGACGGTGTGAGGTGTTGGAATCACTCACATCCAGTAGTCACCTCTATTTAAATACGTCCGGGGCACTCCACCCCTCGCCCATTCACTAAATTAAATCACTAATTCCAGTGCTTACCAAGGTCCAGATGTGAGTTTGTCAGCCATACGTGCGTGGCGATGCCTACACCACTGTAACACAGTCGGTCTTCGGTCTCGGTCGGTCATTCAACCATACGGCAACGACACTCGCTCGGACCAGCCCTCTCTTACTTACGATAGCGGTGCCCTCACATTCCAGCCACGCTCGGTCCTAGGTCTCAGCGACCGCATCTGCATTCTAGATAGTATGTGTTGCTGTATCTAGATGACGCGGAGAAAGAAGTACGTGATTCCCGGCGTCTAAGTTATATAGCCTTGCAGCTGCCTCGTGCATCTGTTGCGCATCACATCCAAGAGCAAAAAAAAAAGAACAGCGTCGAGACTGGAACCCGGAAGCAGAAGCAGAAGCAGACAATGGCCACAGCCACAAAATAAACAGCAAAACTCCGCCAGCATCGTGAGAAAAGTGTCCATTGACTTGCACAACACTGGTCTGGATGTCCAGAGAGCCATCGGCGTGAGAACAATGTATGTACTTTCCCTTGACAAAAAATAAGCCCGGGGCTCTATTCCCCTCAGAGCCCACTTGCCCATCTAGAATGCCTGACGCTAGTCACACTACCCCGCCTCCGTTCCCAGATGATGTGCTAACTGTTCCACTCCGTGTAATTGACTACGCACTCTTACAGGCCAGAGATGAACACGAAATCGACCGTCTCTGGAAAGCTGCTACTGAACTGGGGTTTTGGTAGTCAGTAGCTGCTAGACTCACTCGTAACTTACTGAACGTGGCCTCCTGCACACAGCCTGAAGAACCACGGTGCCGATGCCGAGGTCGATGCGATGTTCGAGATGGGCGCACATACCATGGCGCTACCTCTCGGGGAGAAGATGAGGTTCGAGCGGGGTGACGGAGGCGACTCATTCGGGTATCCCTCACAAAAATCCCTCTTATACTGAAGAGACTTAACATTTCCAGTTACAAGGTCGCTGGTTCAAACGCGACAGATGCCAGTGGTGCAGTTGATTCTGTTGAGTACATCAACGTTTCCCAGGACGATGCTTTGGCGTTCCCAACTGTGGTGCACCGCAAGTATCCTCGTACCGTGGAAGAGCGCATGGATAGTGCCGTGCGTCCATTCGTACGCAAGAGCATGGAGGTCAACCAGACACTCATAGACGTTCTCAACGACCGCCTTGGGCTACCGCCGGGATACCTAGCCGAGCTACACGCACCGGAGGGGCACGGCGGAAGTGAGGCTAGTTGCATTAAGAAAACAGTAGCATCAACACCAGAGCCCCCCAACAGGGCGGCAATTGGGGCCCATACGGACTATGGATCGTTCGTACGTGGACGGGGATGTCACTTTAGTGATGGGTCCGCTTACTCGGCGCGACAGTCATTCTCGCATAACCGGCTGGGCGGCCTTCAAGTCCTACCCCCTGGTACAGATGAGTGGAGATATGTCAAAGTACGGTCGATGCCGCATTCGATTCAGGTTGGTGTTTACCTTTTCAGCCAATTCCCGGACATGCCATTTGCAATATTGGCGACGCCATGGTGATCTTCAGCGCTGGCATCTTGCGCTCGAATCTTCACCGAGTCGTGTAAGTCCCTCTTCCCGCATCCCGAGCCCTAATCTCGTCTCACGGTTCCCGCCCGTAGGTCACCTCCAAAGGCCCAAGCCTCGTTCGATCGTTGGTCACTAGTATTCTTCACTCGCCCGGGGAAATCGGTTCCTCTTGCGCCTCTGACAAAGGAGAGTACGATGATTGCAGAGGCGGCAGCGCGAGCCCCGGAGGGACAGTACGCAACAGGTTCCACGGCTGGAGAATGGTTCCGGCGGCGCATTCAGAACCAACGGATTAATAACAGAAAAGTGAGTGCCACGCCCTTGTGTACTGTATCGCTTGTAAGCTCAAATGCGTGCCGTGAAGGGCCCCGAGACTTGGATGGCGAGCCGCGGGACGGAGCACACGGAGGCGTACTGAAGCGTTTCCTACCGCGCGTTGCACTCTCCACACAAGTATGTTCCGACATGAATCTGACACGTGTTCTCGTGTGAAATTATGACGAACGATACAAAGTGAAATGCACGAAAAATGTGTTTATATTTCGAGCCTGTATTGTACATAATTTTCAGACAGAATGTGATGTGATTGGAGAAGAAATGAGCAGGAAATTCGAACCGTCCGAACTAGCTGTTGGTCAGTGTCGAGGGTCTGGAAATACCTTGATCAAATTATCTTATCTTATCAGTTCCCCCGATTCGTCAAAGGTCAGTCAGGTTTGCATGACCTGGCTTCCCTGACCTGACTAGGCCTGACATCCGAACAGGGAATGTCCAAAGAGCCACCTGGCGTGAGAACAATATATATACCTTCCTTCACAAAATAAGCCCACCTGCCCACCTAGTATGCCTGACGCTAGTTACGCTACCCCGCCTCCGTTCCCAGATGATGTGCCGACTGTGCCGCTCCTTGTCATCGACTACGCGCTCTTACAAGTTGGAGACGAACACGAAATTGGCCGTCTCTGGCAAGCCGCTACTGACATGGGGTTTTGGTAGTCAGTAGCCGACCACCAGGACTCGTCGTAACCCACTGCTGATGCACACCCCTTACACGCAGTCTGAAGAACCACGGCACCGACGCCGAGGTCAATGCGATGCTCGAGATGGGCATACATACCATGGCGCTACCTCTCGAGGAGAAGATGAAGTTCGAGCAGGGTGACGGAGGCAACTCTTTCGGGTATCCCTCACAAAACCCCTCTTATACTGAAGAGACTGAACGTCTCCAGGTACAAGTTCGCTGGTTCAAACGCGACAGATGCCAGTGGTGCACCCGACTCGGTTGAGTTCATCAACGTTTCCCAGGACGATGCTTTGATGTTCCCGACTGTGGTGCATCACAAGTATCCTCGCACCGTGGAAGAGCGCATGGACAGTGCCGTGCGTCCGTTCGTGCGCAAGAGCATGGAGGTCAACCAGACACTCATAGGCGCTCTCAACGACCGCCTTGGGCTACCGCCGGGGTACCTAGTCGAGCTGCACGGGCCGGAGGAATCCAGCGGAAGCGAGGCTCGATGCATCAAGAAAACGCCAGCATCAACACCCGAGGCTCCCGACAAGGCGGCAATTGGGGCTCATACGGACTTTGGATCTCTCGTATGCCTACCCAGCTCCTGATTTAGGGATGTGGGTCTGCTTACTCGGCAAGACAGTCATTCCTACATAACTGGCTGGGGGGCCTTCAAGTCTTACCCCCTGACACAGATGAGTGGAAGTATGTCAAAGTAGGTCAATGCCACATCTGAATTCAGGTTGGTGCTTACCTTTTTAGCCAATTCCCGGACATGCCATTTGCAATCTCGGCGACGCGATGGCGATCCTCAGCGCTGGCGTCCTGCGCTCGAATCTTCACCGAGTCGTGTAAGTCCCTATACCGGTTGTCACTTTTTGGCAGCCCGAAACCTAATTTCCCCGCATCTGCAGACCTCCTCCCAAAGCCCAAGCCTCGTTCGATCGTTGGTCACTCGCATTCTTCACTCGCCCAATGGATTCGGTTCCCCTCGCGCCTCTGGTAAAGGAAAGTGCATTGATCGCAGAGGCGGCGGCGCGAGCCCCGGAGGGCCAGTACGCAACAGGTTCCACGGCTGGAGAATGGACCCGGCGGCGGGTTCGGAACCGGCGTGTTACGAATCAAAGAGTGAGTACTATTCCCTATTTTTTTCTCGTGGGTTCAAATGCATCCCATGAAGGGCACTGAGACTTGGATGGCGAGCCGCGGAACGGAGCGCCAGGGGGTGTACTGAGGTGTTTGTTATCGCCTTCTTGAGGTTCGTCCTGGAGTTCGTCCATTGAGACAGGAGTCAGACACACGCATCCCGGTAAGAAAATAGGGTGCATAAATTATGGATGACGTGGTGTGCGAGAAATGTATTCGTTAGCGCCCCTGTACTTCGAGCTTGTGTTTCAAAAATTGTGTTTCAAAATTTTTGGACAAAATGAACGACGGTGGCGGAGGAGACCACTTTCCGGCCGGGCCGGAAACCGCCGGAGCAACTACGGACATTGAGGGCGTCTCCGAACAACCGAGACTTTGCAGCAAATGTCGTCGTCTACCACTGCTTCACAAGAAGAACTCAAGGCCCACAGGGTCCCACTTGCTTGGCGGGATCAGTGTTCTGCGTACGTGTTATTTCTATGCACGCGTCCTGGACCGTCTCTCACAGCCCTTCTGTGTCCACGTCACATGTCCGTCCTTCTAAAATCATCTGGTCGTCTATGGATATGTGTACAGCCTGCTGCTGCCACTGAATGTTTGCCGCAAAGATAAATACTACTTGCCATGGGAATGTGAGAATGAGAGACACGCCTACGAAAAGTGCGTTTCATTATTTCAATGGACGTTGCGTGTTTCATCTCGCTCACATTGCTTCATGGCAGGTGCCAATATGACGAGTACATTTTTTTATTCTTGCATATAGGGGCATACATCATCTCACAATGTTCATTCCTCAGTTATATGCGCAGAATGAAGGCGCTCTCCAAACAGAAACTCCAGGAGAGGGAGGCTGTAGCAGATTCATAATAGATGGACACCGTGTTCTTTTTACATATCTCAATCCAACTCGTGGCTCAGATGAATATGCGAACAAAATTATGACAGAGTGGTGGTGTGGTGGTGGTGGTGGTGATAATGATAGATAGAGTAAGGAAGATATTATAGCGTGAGTGCCCATAGTTGTCGCCGTCAAGCTAGACGGCCTTTTTCTGCCTTCCACTCCTCTATTTCCCGTTTCACTCTCTCGACGACGTCTACCTCGGTGCTAGATTTGCCAAAGGCATCAACAAAATTTCCGTCTGGGTCCATGAAATAAAAGAATATAGAGTGGTCGACGAGGTAGTCGTCGCCCGGCTTCGTTCCCGGTGGTGTCGAGAAGTACACCCGATACGCCTTGCAAGTAGCCTTGGTTGTTGCGTAGTCACCGGCGAGCCCGATGAGACGTGGGTGGAAGTCGGACACGTAACGAGCCATCTGTGGGAGCGTGTCGCGTGCGGGGTCGACCGAGATGAATATTGGCTGAACAATTGGACCAAATGACTTGTCTGCGGAGGGTGAGTCAAACCTAAGGAACAAAGCGCAAGGAGACGAAGTACGCACCGAGCTCGGTCACAGCTGCGCTCATCTTGTCCAACTCTTCTGGACATATGTCCGGGCAGTTTGTGAACCCAAAGTAGACGAGACTCCATTTTCCGAGTAGGTCTTTGTCGGTGAACGGCTTGCCATCGTGCGTCGTCATCTCAAACGGGCCACCGACGTGCGCGCGTCCAACGGAGCGGGACTCCATTTCCTTTTCTGTGTCCAAAGTTGGTGAACACACGCGCCCAAGGCTACAGTTTCGAACTCACGTTTTTGCTCTTGTAGGCGTTGCTTTTCCCATCTGAAGTAGAAGAAGAGCCCGGAGCCAGCGAGAACGAATAGAGCTGCCGCTTTGGGGGTAAATACCTGCGTTTGAGAAGGGTCACATCAATTGCTTCGCAGAACCGATGAAGATGAAACACTCATGTGACATACCCCGACGGCGGACCTATCCTTCGAACTATCTGGATGAGTCGAGTACCGCCTTTGCCCACCAACAGAGGTGGTACATCTGCGCGCGTTCGAGTGTTTTATGTGATGTAAAGCGCGGGATGCTCTCGTCGAGCTAGTGGCACGAAGGACAGAGTTCATTGGGAAGGTGAGTTACCTGATTCAGAAGTAAGAGAATTCCTCACCCTTCGGAGGAATCCGGTACTTCTCTTCTTGCGCTCCTGAAACCTCCGTTTTGATACGATGGAATTCATGACTCCATTCCATTTTACTCGACACAGTAATGCTGCCCCTGTCGCTTTCCTCGACTCTATAAAGAATCCTGCCATGTGCTCGTTTCTCCAATCACCTACTATATGCTTAACTCAAAGCTTCAATCTCGCATTCAGTCGCTAGTTCACTCGGGGGCACGTTCGGTGGAGGTATGTCCAGCGTTCGAAAGTGGACTGGACTATGATAAATCATCTCCCCCTTTAGCCTGCCCAGTGCGCCACTGGTACCCCCTGTCTCGACGACTATGAGGTCCTACGTACGCTAGGTGCGGGAGCAAATGCGACCGTCTACCTCGTTCGGGAGAAGCATACATCCCATTTGTATGCTCTCAAGGCCGTCGACAAGTACACTGTGAGCGGTCGAAAAGTCTCGTCCAGCATGGTGCTTAATGAGCAAGCCACCCTCACTGAGCTCAACGGAAGCGATTTTGTTCTCCCGCTGCACGCGTGCTTCCACGACACAGAGAACTTCTATCTTGTAACGGCAAGTGTGCATGTCTCTTGCCTCCCTATTGGTCGCTCATGATACCAACAGGAGTACCTTCCTGGAGGTGATCTACAACACTTGCAGGTGCTCAAAGAACTCAACACGGAAGCGATTCGGTTCTACATGGCAGAACTCGTGTGTCTCTCGTTTTCCGTGGTTGATCTTCCTCTAAATCTGTTGCTCAGCTCCTTGCCATTGAGCACGTCCACGAACATCACATCATACACCGAGATCTTAAACCCGAGAACGTTTTTATCGATACCGATGGCCACATTGTTCTCGGCGATTTCGGCATTGCGTGTCAATTTGCGAGCGACACCTCTCCCGATGCGTACTTCACGCACGGCCGTGTTGGCACACCGGCCTTCTCTTCCCCAGAGATCCTTCTTGAAAAGGATTACAGTTTCGAAGTGGATCTTTGGGCGTTCGGTGTGATCCTCTACGAAATGCTGAGCGGAAGGGTGAGTGACTCTGCCTCTTTTCCTTATTCATTTACCCAATTAAATATATAGGAGGCGTTCGAAGTCAATACTGTTCCAGCAGATGACCCTACGTGGCTGCGTCATTTGACCCAGCGTGTCGAACACGTCGACCCAGTTATATTCGAAGGGCCATGCATGACTGATGACGCAGCCGACCTTGTGAGAAAGGTAGATCTTCTATTCGATCGGCCAGGACAAGTTTTAACTCCATAACCCCCTAGCTTCTACAGAAAAGCTCAGATGCTCGTCTATCCGACATAACTGAGATCAAGCAACACGCCTTTTTTGATACCATGTACGTTCTTTTGAGCCGTAGGCTTGCACTTACTAACACGATTCTCAGCGATTGGGCCAGTGTTGCTTCACGATCGCTTACGCCTCCATGGGTGCCTCATCTTGTCTCAACCCGTGTCGCTTGCGTTCATTTTGAAGAACCCGACGTATACGTTGGAGAGCTGTACGACGCCGGCGCCGATCCTTTGCCCGGTTTCACGTTCCGCATCCCCACCAGTTCAGTCTCTGCTGCGAGTAAACGTCGCCAACAGATCTTTGGTACTCTCGGCGGCTGTGCACCCCTTGTCTCGTGGGTTGACGGGTCGAGTCATACTGTGGCGCATGGAGAGACCATTTCCCGTGTATCTGAGCGTCAAGGTGGTCTGAAATCAATCTCTAGATGGGCGAGAAAAGCCCTGAATCGTCCCGGGCGCTTGGCATGAGTCTGTCTGCGTACTTAGTTGATTCCCCCCTCCCCTATATTTATTCCCTATTTATGTATCCTCTCCTATGTTTGAGTTGTAATACCCAATACACAAAAATTATATATCCATTGAACAATCGTGATCACGACAGTGACCATTTGACCCCAATAAGGGGTTTATACTATATTGTCAACTGGCGAGGAAACGACTAGACACAGACAGACTCAATCTCCGCCTTTTAGAAAACTTTTGGACAAGCTTTTGGAGTGGTCGGGCTTGTTCTGCACGGCTGAGAAGGCTCTCTCTTACCGGTAACACATCTCCCTTACTATGACACGCCGACACATCTACAAAGCAACTTATGCATATCAGGATACTATTAAATCGCACCTGGAATTCAGAATGCATTGCCACTACAGGCACCTACAGAGGGAACTGGCCTAAATTGGAATGCTGCATGTAACACAATCAGTCATGAAGTCATACGACACACAGCTACGGTAATCTTCTCCGTATTTGTCTTACTCTAGAAGTAAACCAAAAAAAATGGGACCTAAGCGCGCGCTTTGGGTCTATCGTTTCCTCGCCGGCTGTAAAAACTCAAGCTGAAATGTTGGCCGAAATTCTTGCGCGAATACGGAGGAAAGACGTCTATAATGGCCTGAAGGCCACATTGGATATGCTGACTATCGTAACAAAGCTATCGCAGATCTCACAACTTGAAAGCGTCATTCTCGCGGTGAAGAGTATTATAGACACAATTGAGGTTAGACCTTGTCTATCACAACGATCTGGTGTGGGCTCGCCTAATTTTTGAGTCAGGGTGCCAAGCACAACAAACAAGCTTGTTACGACGTCGGCGTCAACATCAGTAAACTCATTGATGTTGTCCACACTGAGCTCAGGGCCCACGATAATATCGACTCGAATCGAGGAACTAGGAGACGCGTGCAAGATCTGGAAAGGTATTGGATCGCTATTAGCTCGACACTTATGCTGACGACACCGACAGCACACTCTCAGAAATTTCCCGTGTTCTATCCGATCTTGCACAAGAGAATGCTTTCCGGCGTGCCATCAACCGTGTCGCAGATGCCAATCTCATTCAAGATTTGAACAAACAGGTCGACGAATGTTTAAATAAATTCATGGTATGTCTATACATGCGTCCGCCTCATTCCCGATAGTTTGACGGAGTGTGTATACAGCTCGGGACTCAGCTTTCTACCGCAATCGATATCAAACATCTTCGTGAGTGACTCTCGATATCCTAGGGCGCTCCGACTAAGCAAGCGCTCGAAGGTGACGAGGCTATCGCATGCGGCTCACAGAGGGGTTGAACACCGGAGGTCGGCGCTCTGACCGTCGATGCCTCCCTGGTACCCGAACGCGGTACATCGATCGCATCTGGGGATGGGTCCGTAGTCCCGACGGGCCTGCACTGTGTTAGCTCAACGGTGTCACGGGCTCAGGAAAGAGCGCCATGAGCCACGAGCTCGCGGCGACGTTGCACCAGGGAGCAGGTCAAAAGGAACGCTCACTCACTCTCCGTCAAGGCCGGCGGGCTGTTCCAGTGAGCGAAGCTCGCGATCACGCTCCTCAGAACTCAGACCCGGCCGCGCGAGATGATCGTGCACATCCTAAACGTGGCAAACGAGTTTACGGTGTCGGCATGGAGCGGGGGCAGCCTCGACGTACTGTATGAGGAAGCGCTGAGCGTCGCAGTTCCGGTGGAGGCACCGGACAAGGACCTCCGCGCACTCTACCGCCAGGTGATCGGCACGGTTGTGGCGGTCCAGGAGCCACTCGCGATTTTTGCGACCTGCACACTTCTTAACGCGAGCGGTGTCGGTTGTGACACTAGTGCGATCTGCACGCTTCTCGAGAACCTCGGAAGTGCCATTGTACTTCGTCGCGTCTACGGCGAAGCCATCCTTGCGCATCGGGCACCGGTCCTTTTCCGAATACGTCGCCTCGCGTCAGCGGTGTCCGTCGGCATGGTATATCAATCTTCAACGAGCATTGGCCCAGCGTTGGTTCACGCTACTTTCCCCTCATGGTGTGGAAGAGCCTGAAGAGGGATATATGTGGAATGGATGATCCCTCGGCGGCGAATGAAGACATCTCGTCTGCGACTATCTGCCAGAACATCACTACTGGGCTTTAATACGCCTGTCGCCACGTCTTCGCGCATATCCGGCAACAAGGCGAACTGGCGCTTGCTAGAGACATTCCTGATGGAGAAACTTCTGGAATGGCTAGAGGCTATCAGTTTGTTAGGCCTTTTGGACACCGCCATGGAGTTGCTACGACACGCCTTCGCAGAGCTTGAGCAGGTACGAACCTGGTCACCCCACTCATCCGTGCCCAGCTTTTCACTGACTGATATTCACACTCAAGGAAAAGTCGCACACCTCTTGCGTCGAAATCTTGCAGGACGCCATACAGTTCATCGGCCGATTTGGGAGCGTCATCAACAAGAGCGCCATGAACATCTGTTTCTCGGCGCTCCCATTTGCGCCGCAGAACACGACGCTATATTGCGTGTACGCGGCCCGATACAGGGACATATCCAAGGTCACTCTCGGCTACCTCGAGTCGTGGGCCGAGAAACTGTGAACGACCCGTAATCTAGGTGGCG
This sequence comes from Lactarius sp. MG121, assembly GCA_003315925.1. NCBI lineage: Eukaryota > Fungi > Basidiomycota > Agaricomycetes > Russulales > Russulaceae > Lactarius > Lactarius sp. MG121. The sequence continues at coordinate 16,372 of QFDY01001998.1, forward strand.
ACGGAAACTCTCCCAGGTGTCTCGCATTTTCGGCCGACTCGTCCCGCCTTGCCATTTCTACCTCTGCGCACCTCGTCACTGCTTCCCCACTCACTCGGCGGGAAGTATCGGCTCGGGAGTACCGATACTGAGTTCCCCATCGCTTTGGCGTGCCAACCGATATACTTGGTTTCCATCACGTCCGGTCTCATTCTCAGAACTGCCGATGTCTGCTCCATGAAGGACGTCCAACTCTCATTGCCACCAACTTATTCTTCGTCTGGCGCCCTTTCCCCGGAGGTCTCGTGCGCGGCCTTCAACTAGAGCGTCAATCCACTGTTTGTGGGATTCGGATAGCTTTTCTTGTCGGGCTCCCAGGAGCATTGGCGCAGCCTCCATACGTGAGCGTGTCCATCGCGGAATCCCACACCTCTACCGTATATCGCTTGGCTCCCAGTTCGGAATTGTTAGCGTCTATCTCGCGAAAGGAGCTAAAGATCGGCCCATTCCACTTGAAGCAGGCCTGCGTCGCCAGAAAGACACTCACTCTGATGCCGAGGCGCTTCGCGAAGGCACGCGATGCGGCAAACGGCGATTGGAGCGTCCGTTTCTCTTTCCCCTCCACGTCCGTGAAGGCGTGGGTATGTGTGGCCTCATTGCACCACAGCTCTCCCACGAGCCACACTGTCTATACATCAGACGACCAAAGAGGCAGGAAAATATTCACCTCCAATTCGTCGTCATACTCGGTCTACTTCCTTTCCCGCGACGCGGCCGTCCTGACTGTCATTTGCGATGACTTGCTCCGGTGGAGTACTGCGCTGCACAATCTACTGGAAAAGCGTGCCTCGATTGGAGTGGACAGGACGAGGCCCGACTGCTTCCCTGTGATCTCTCCTGATGGCCGCCTGCTTGCACTCTGTGATGAAGAAGTCGTTCACATCAGAGATTTGATGCAACCACCTCCTGGGCGTCCCGAGAACAATGCCGGGATAAAAGTCGCGGGCGGAGGTGTGCTACGCCGTGAAGGCAGGGAAGAAACATTGGTTAGCCCGGGTACGTGATGACGGCACCTCTGAGGACATTGTACAGCTCAAAGAGCATGAGATTGAGCACCTCGCCGTGTCTGCTGACGGAAGTACGCTGGCCTTGTTGAGTTTCCTCCAGGGCGAGACGCGGCGTGGCCTTCTGGAGATTGCGGACTTGAACACGAAGAAGAAGGGGCGAGCGACGAAGACGTGGCCGATGGCGCCGCACGACAGCTTCACCAATTGGGATGTCTACCACATGGAGTTCTGCGCGACGAAGAGACACGCCGTGGTTGTGTTCTTCCTCAGGGCCACGGAGGCGTCGTACATCTGCGGGTGTGACCTCAAGAGTGGCGCGCTGCGGTGGAAGCAGCTTCCCGGGAAGCTGAGACCGTTAGCGGTACGGTCGCTGCGGGGCGAAGAGTTGGTCGTGGTCGGGACACGAGACTTGTGGAAGGTCGACCTGGAGACGATGGCGAGTAGTAGCCGGCTCAAGCTCTCTGGTCGGGATGCGTACCGGATGGCCACGTGCTATGCCAAGTTCACGGATGGGAGCTCGTCGTCGCCGCCTGCGCTTTTGGAAATGGCTAGCCGGCTCTCTAACAAACCTCCTTGAAACAGGGTGTGGAACCCGGAAACCGTCACGCGTGAGGAGGCGACGGCGGTGCAGATCAAACGCATGGTAGTGTATCTCGAAGTTTACGATGAGAACACATTTGGGTATTGGGTGCTTGACAATATGGGCCAGCGAATCTGCTGTATCCCCGAGGAATACTGCTCCGAGTGGAGCACGAAGACGATGAGCAGTGTCGGGGGCAATCGACTCGCTCTCGTGAACGTAGATACCGACGCGATGCTTGTAGTTAATTTTAAGCCGATAATGAAAAAAGTGTAATAACAGGTTTCTCAAGACTCAAGAGGTCACCGGTGACCCGAGAAGTGGAGTGCAAGTCCTTTACCATTCATCGATTCATCGCCCACGCTTCAATGCAGTAAGGCACTGATCCAGGATGATATTTCTACGCCCTATCGTCTCTATACCATCCAAAAACGCGCTCAAACTACTTGCGCTGAGAGTGGAGCCCTGTCAAAGCCCGAAACCAGACCGCCGGACAACGAGCTCCCCGATCCTGACTGAAACTTTGATCGTCCGGACGGGCCCCACCTGGGGAAGGGGGCCCACCTTACAGTAGATAACGAAACTCTCAGCGTGCTATGACATCATATTACGTCTATCGTCAAGTGGATATAGTCCGCCTGCAATGGCGGGCCCCATCTGGTCTAATACCCTCTCGACCTCGTGTCTGTATAGTAGTGGGTAGTGGCTATTTGCCTCGACTGTTTTGGGTCTCACGACCTGCAAGCCGAAATATAAATGAGTGCAAGCTTAGTATGCCAAGACCTCTTGAAATTGAACGTGCCTTTGAAAGAATCGTGGTCACGGTCGTGGTATGGGTTAAAGATTACCTTGGGGCAGTTGTGAGGTAGTGGCAACGCCGACGTTACCGAGTTGACTACTTCAGTTTGGTCCTTCAAAGAGCACAAAGGCGTGCAGTAGAAGCAGAAGAAAACGCACACGCCCATCGCATTATACCATGCCAGTCAGAGAGGGCCAAGAAAAGGCTCTGAAGGGCTTATAAACCCAAGGCTTCCGCACGCTACCCAACATTTTCAGGCAGAAGACAGAGGAAGCCAAGAAAGCAAAAACGGAGCCAATGGTCGCAGTTCAACTCGGATTCAGAGAAGAAGAAGGGGAAGAATCACCCGGAACAGACAAGTGTGTCCAAGGTCGTGTCTACACATCTCCAAAGGTATACTGGAGCTCACAGAGGTAGTTGATCCCCCTTTCCCCCTACCCATTGAATTAATTAGTCATCCGTGATCATCGCGGCAAGGACAATCTCATCTGAGGCCTCAGATATAGTACTCCACTCTAATTAGGATGCCTCCGCTCCACGCTAGCGCCCACTATAGATATCATAACATCCAACAACTCAAGTCGAACTCAAATGTCGGAAACCCCTACACGAATACGTAGGAACGATGTCTATAACGGCCTGAAGACCGCGTTGGATATGCTGGCTGTCATAGCAAAGCTATCGCCGATCCCACAAATTGATGGCGTCATTTCTGCGGTGAAGAGCATTTTGGATACTGTAGAGGTCAGACCATATCTAGCGATGTGTGTGAGCTCGCCTAATTTTTGAGTCAGGGTGCCAAGCACAACAAACAAGCTTGTTACGACGTCGGCGTCAAAATCAGTAAACTCATTGATGTTGTCCACACTGAACTCAAAGCTGACGACGATGTCGACCCGGATCGAGGAACTAAGAGACGCATACAAGATCTGGAAAGGTATTGGGTCGTTATCAGTATAATGTTTCCCTCTCGACGCTTATGCGGACGGGGGATCGACAGCTCGCTCTCAGACATTTCCCGTATTCTTTCCGATCTGGCACAAGAGAATGCTTTCCGGCGGGCCATCAACCGTGTCGCAGATGCAGATCTCATCCAGGATTTGAACAAACAGGTCGACGAATGCTTCCATAAATTCATGGTATGTCTACATGCATCCGCCACGTTCCCGGATCTAGTTTGACACAGTCTGTTTACAGCTCGGGACTCAGCTTTCCACTGCAATCGACGTCAAACATCTTCGTGAGTGACTCTTGATACCCTAGGACGCACCCTGACTGAGCGAGCGTGCTCGAAGGCGACGAGGCTGTCCGCATGCGGCTCACAGAGGGGTTGAACACTGGAGGTTGGCGCTCTGACCGTCGGTGCCTCCCTGGTACCCGAACGCGGTACATCGATCGCATCTGGGAGTGGATTCGCAGCCCAGACGGGCCCGTACTATGCTGGCTCAACGGCGTCGCGGGTTCAGGAAAGAGCGCCATCGGCCACGAGCTCGCGGCGACGTTGCACGCCAAGCGACGACCGTATAGTTGCTTCTTCTTTAAGCACGATGACGCTGCACTAGCGCTATCTGCGGTGCGACTGCTCGCGTATGGCCTCTCGTTCGTGTCCGGTTTGCGTGAGCTCGTCATTCAGGCACTGGAGCTGTCTGACGACACGCGCGTCCACCCGACGATGGAGGAGCAGTTTATGGCGCTTATCGTCACCCCGCTACAAGAATTCGCGGCGATCTGTCCCGAGACGACGGTGGTGCTCGTGGTCGACGGAGTGGACGAATGCCCCGCCGACACCCGCCCCGCCTTTTTAGCCGCCATACGCGCAGGCGTCCTGCACCTGCCAGCAAGCGTCAAGATCTTCCTCGCCAGCCGCCCGCGCAGCGACGTGCGCGCCGTCATCGAGACGCTCGCGCCGCTGGACGTCCATCTCGCCGTGGGTGCTGGCAGGGACGACGGCGACATCGAGCTGTTCCTGCAGCGCGAGCTGCTTCGGATATGCGAAGCGGGCGGGCTGGAGCGGACATGGTCCTCGTCACAGATCAAAAAGGACGCCGGGGCGCTCTCCGCCAAGGCGGGCGGGCTGTTCCAGTGGGCGAAGCTCGCAATTGCGCTCCTCGGTGACCGGACCCGGCCACGCGAGATGATCGCACGCATCCTGAGCCTGGCGGACTCGTCGGGCGAGCTTGGCCTCGACGCGCTGTATGCGGAGGCGTTGAGCATCGCGGTTCCGGTGGATCCGCACGACAAGGACCTCCGCACACTCTACCTCCAGGTAATCGGCATGGTCGTGGCGGCCCAGGAGCCGCTCACGATCTCCGCAATTTCCACGCTTCTCAATGCGAGCGGCGTCGGTTGCGACGCTAGTACCGTCCGCACGCTTCTAGAGAACCTCGGAAGCGTCATCGTGCTTCGTCGCATCCGCGGCGGTGCCGTCGTTGTGCGCATTGGGCACCCCTCCTTCTCCGAATACGTCACCTCGCCGCAGCGGTGTCCGCCAGCGTGGTATATCGACCTTGAACGGGCATCTGCCCAGCTGGGCACGCGTTGTTTTTCCCTGATGTCCAAGAGCCTGAAGAGGGATATATGCGAAATGAATGGCCCCTCGATGACGAACAAAGGCGTGTCGTCTGCGACCATCTACCAGAACATCACTACTGGGCTTCGATACGCCTGTGGCCACGCCCTCGCGCATATACCCGGCGACAAGGGGAACTGGCGCTTGCTAGAAACGTTCTTGATGGAGAAACTACTGGAATGGCTGGAAGCTATCAGTTTGTTGGGTCTCCTGGACACCGCCGTGGAGCTACTACGACACACTCTCGCGGAGCTCGAAGAGGTACGAACGTGGTCATCCCACTATTCAGTGTCAGCTTTTCACTGACTGATACTCACACTCAAGGAAAAGTCGCACACCTCTTGCGTCGAGATCTTGCAAGATGCCATCAGATTCATTGGTCGATTTGGGAGCGTCATCAACAAGAGCGCCATGAACATCTATTTCTCGGCACTCCCGTTCGCGCCGCAGAACACGACGCTGTATCGCGTCTACGCGGCCCGATACAGGGACATACCCCGGGTCACTCTCGGCTATCTCGAGTCGTGGCCCGAGGAACTGTGCACGGTCCGTAATCTAGGCGGCGATGGAACCTCTCCCCGGTGCCTCGCGTTTTCGGCCGACTCGTCCCGCCTTGCCCTTGCCACCTCCACGCACCTCGTCACTGCCTCCCCACTCACTGGGATTCAGCTCGGCGGGAAGTATCGGCTCGGGAGCACCGATGTTGAGCTCCCCATCGCTTTGGCGTGCCGACCAGCGTACCTGGCTTCCATCACTTCCGGTCTCGTACTCAGAACTGTTGATGCTCGCTCGTTGAAAGACGTCCAACTCTCATTGCCGCCAACTTCTTCGTCGTCCGGCACACTTTCCCCGGAGGTCTCGTGCGCGGCCTTCAACCAGAGCGTCAATACACTGTTTGTGGGATTCCGCGATGGGCGCGTTCACGTATGGCGGCTGCGACGATACTCCTGGGAGTCTGACCAGGACAGCCACCCCCAGTCCCACTCGTCTGCCGTGCGCTGCGTGGCTGCCAGTTCAGAATTGCTCGCGTCTATCTCGCAAAAGGAGCTGAAGATCGGCCCATTCGTCGACCCGAAGCAGGTTGACTTCGCAGGAGAGACGCTGACGCTGACGCCGAGGTGCTTCGCGGAGGCACGCGATACCGCGAACGGCGATTGGAGCATCCGCCTCTCTTTCTCTGCCACGTCCTCGACGTCGTGGGCCTGTGCGGTCTCATTTCACCACGCATCTCCCGTGGGCCATAGTATCTATGTCTTTACATCAGATGATCAAAGAGGCAGGAAGATATTCGCCTCCAATTCGCCGTCATACCCGGTCTACTCCCTTTCCCGCGACGCGGCCGTCCTGACTGTCATTTGTGATGACCTACTCCTCCGATGGCGTGCTGCGCTGCACAGTCTACTGGAAAAGCGTGCCTTGATTGGCGTGGACAGGACGAGACCCGACCGCTTCCCTGTGATCTCTCCTGATGGCCACCTCCTTGCACTCTATGATGAGGAGGTCGTCCACATCTGGGATTTGATGCAACCACCTCCTGGGCGTCCCGAGAATAATGCCGGGACCAAAGCCGCGGGAGTGATATTGGCCGAGGAGTGCTACGTCGTAAAGGCAGGAAAGGAACATTGGTTGGCCCGGGTGCGTGATGACGGCACCGCGGAGGACATAGTACAGCTCGGAGAACACGAGGTCGAACACCTCGCCCTATCGACAGACGAGAGCAAACTGGCATCACTGAGCTTCTACCAGGGGAAGGCACAGCGTGGGCTTCTGGAAATTGCGAACTTGAAGTCGAAAAGACGAGCAACGACGACCACGTGGCCGGTGGCGCTACACGACAGCTTCACTGATTGGGACGTCTGCCACATGGAGTTCTCCGCGACGAAGAGACACGTTGCCATCGTGTTCTTCCTCCGAGTTGTTGAGGCGTCGTACATCTGTGCGTGTGACCTCGAGAGCGGTACGCTGCGTTGGAAACAGCTGCCTGGGAAGCTGAGACCGTTGGCAGTGCGGTCGCTGCGAGGCGAAGAACTGATCGTGGTCAGGCCGCGAGACCTGTGGAAGGTCGACCTGGAGACGATGGCGAGCAGCAGCCGGCACGAGCTGTACAGTCGGGATGCGTACCGGATGGCCACGTGCTACGCCAAGTTCACGGATCCGATCGATGATGGGGGCTCACAGTCGGCGTCTGCGCTTCTAGAGATGGCCAGCCGGCTCTGGAACAAACCACCCTGGTACACGGTGTGGGATCCGGAAACCGTCACGCGTGAGGGAGAAGAGGCGGCAGCAGCGCAGATCAAACGTACTGCGGCGCATCTTGAAATTCACGATAAGAACGCGTTTGGGTATTGGGTGCTCGACAATATGGGCCAGCGGATCTGCTGCATCCCCGAGGAGCATTGCTCCGGGTGGAGCACGAAGACGCTGAACAGCATCGGGCGTAATCGGCTCGCTCTCGTGAATGGAGACACCAACGGGATGATTGTTGTTAATTTTAAGCCTATGATGGAATAAATGTACGTTAGCTATGCCCAAGGAGTCAGACATAGTCAGGGAGTGTGCATTCAGTAGGGTACAGTACAGTAATTTTGACCAAGAAACAGACAGCAGTAAAATTATTCAAATTAAAACAGACAGCCTGCGAAACGTACTCATGGCTTCAAAACTTGCACGTGGTGCACGCGTCTATCTGAGGTGAGTGAAGGCTTCCGCTTTGTAATCAACTTCGTGGGGTAGGGCCGGCCAGCCCCAGTGCGGAAACCGCCAGTAGTAGTCGACGCCGACGTCGTAACTCAGCGGTGGTACCCTTGTGGCACCGAGGAGCTCACCGTCTAGGGAGTACAGGTCAATGGTCTTACCCCGAGTGGGCCGAGTCGGTGACACAGGTGTCGAACTGAAACAAGAAGCGAGCGACCTAGTCCATCCTAGAATGGGCTAATTAATTCACACCGTGACCCCGCTACGACGGTTTTAGGGCCTCCCACGGATCAATCAAATCCATATCTGCCTCTTATTTCTACCTCAACCTTCACCCATGTCTCACCCATTAATTCCTCCCCTACCCTGCCCACTTGCTGCGCACTCTGCTTCACCCTCGCGATCAGAGCCTGCCTCATCGCGCGCCTCCTCTATTCACCACATTCACCACTACCGATGATCCTCGACGACTTCACTTTGATCCGGTTTTTAGGCGGTGGAACGTCGGGGACGGTCCACCTCGTCAGAGAGAAGAGCACCGGGCTCTTGTATGCGCTTAAGTCCATGCCAAAGTTTGACGAGCGGAACGTCCGACGCGTTTTCGGAGAACGAGACGCCCTGCTTTTGTTCCAGGGCGAAGATCGCGTCATGCAGTTCTACGCTTCCTTCCACGATAATGAGAACTTCTACATCGTAACCGTGAGTTCAAAAATAGTCACTTTGGCACCTTTTCTCAATGGTGGAATAGGAGTACTTCCCTGCGGGCGATCTGTTTAACCTTATCCACACCCGCGGCAATTTCTCTCGCGATGATGCAAAGCTATATGCTGCGGAGCTCGTACGTCCCTCTCACCAGTTCTGTCACATATCTCTTATAATACGCCGTTGAGTAGCTTCTTGCTATCGAAACCATCCGCCGACAGGGCGTCATTCATCGAGACCTCAAACCGGAAAACATCATGATTGCCATGGACGGCCACCTCGTTCTCGCCGACTTTGGCCTTGCCTGGCGGCTAGAGGAACGTGGCGAGTTCCCCATGTCCTGCGTCGGAACACCCGAGTACTCTGCCCCAGAGGTATTGCAAGAAAAACCGTACGGAATGGAGGTGGACCTCTGGTCCTTTGGAGTAATACTCTACGAGATGTTAGGGCATCAGGTGAGCAACCACTTCTGGCGCGATTCGTGTGTACACACCTTAATCTCGAGATAATAGTTACCCTTCGACGTGCTCCTCAACCTTCCGAGGAAGGACCGAAGATGGATGGAATGCCTCACTGAACGTGTCGTCTTCGATGACCTCGACTTCAGGAGCAGCAACTTCTCACACGATGCAAGGGATCTGCTACGCAAAGTAAGCACCGAGTATTATCGACAGACAAGTTTCTCACCAACAACAACTGTACGCAGCTCTTAGCCAAGCACCGCGCTGACCGCTTTACGTCTATCCGTGAGATCAAAAAGCATCGATACTTCTCCACAATGTGTGTAGCGATCCTCCCCTTCTCTCACGTTCTGACGGTGGCATCACTAGAGATTGGAACAGCCTCGCTGCGCGATCCTGTTCTGCGCCTTGGAAACCTCGCTTCGTGCCCTCAGAACTCGGGTCAGACCTCGTACCAGCGCCGATCTGCCCTCCGCCGCACAGCAGTCCCTACAGCAGCCCTGAGGAGGATCCATACCCAGACTTTTCCGCTCATTGTCCCTCTCCGTGTTTAGGAGCCGAGTCCTGCTGCGTTGACACCTCGCTCGCTGTCACATGGCAGAAGTCCAGGGCGTGCGAAACCTGTGTCAGGCGGGGCAGGCTCAGTCATAGTCACAGCTTGAAGGTGGACGAGAGGTCGAAGCTCGGGAGAGGCTGGATCAGGCACGTCTTTCCTAACAAGGATCACGTTTAAACGATCATTTCAGTTGGGGGGTATTTATTCATCTAACATTATTATTTTGAGCGTCCAAGTTCTGTACAATCCAACTGTACTGCCAACTGTACTGTACCTTAGTTAACAACCCAGAGACGAGTTACAATCAATAGACCTACCTACCTTAGTGGAGTTACTGCTTATCTTCGGTCCTGTCGCTGTCGCCCAACGCTTTCTCATTGGATGTGGCACTGGGCTCCAGGGTGCCTTCAGTCGTGCCTGGCTTGGACACAATCTTGAAATAACACTCGTCTGCTACGCTCTCAGTTCCGGATGATTCTTCCTCCTCCTCTCCATACCTGAGCCGAGCTGTGGCTACAGCAACCATGGCTTCCATTTTTGCCTTCTGCATTGCTTTCTCAGCCTTCTTTCTGAAAAAATCAGGTAGCGTGTGGAACCCATGGGATTGCAGGTCCCTCAGGGCCTTTTTTTGTCTGTTCATGGTCCTCTCGGACTGCCCGGTGTAATGTGTGCGTTTTCTTCTGGACCCTTCGGTTTCTGCTGCACGCCTTTGTGCGCTTTGGAGGACCGAGCTGAAGTGCTCGAGCGCGGTCAACTCGGTGATGGATGTCGGGATTTGCACCACTGGTCTCGTCACCATCCCCACCACCATCAAGGCCTACCCTAGGGTGATCTTCAGAGCTGATGATCGTGAGATGTGTTGTATCTGGGGGTGGGCTGTCAGTCGTGTGATCTCCGACACGGAGGAATACCGAGCACCTGTCTTGGCCTCTTCGCGATTTTGAGCCCTCTTAAGTCTGGCAGTTGAGAGATTCTGGAGGCGTGCATAGTGCGCACTATTTTTATTTTTTCTGCCCATCGGTTGGGAAAAGCCGTGTTTGTCAGAAAACTGGTAGCGCATGGCCCTATCCGCCCGCAAGGCTTGATCGTTTTCACAGAAAAGTTGTTTCTTCTCGAAGACAACTGGGTGGCACGTAAGCTGGCATCTACAGATCTTGGTCAATGCCAGTTGATACCAACTAAGAGTGTTTCTTCAGAGTATTTGAAACCGAAGTACACAATCCATCACAGAGGCAGGGCTCTTCAAACAGGGAGACGGTGTCGCCAATGGGGTATGTGGCCCCCTTATTGTATAAAAACAAAGTATATGCGCAGACTCAACGGTACTCACCTAATATCCTGAAAGCACTGGCCACTCGAGCGGTACCAGTACGGCCTGAGCCTCTTCCTCCTCTCAATCGACGTGGGCACCGCGATGACTCGCTAGAAGTGAGCCCGTAGTTGTCATATGCCTACAACCCGACCTTACCCGCCGTCTACCACAGATCATCAAGAGCAATCACTCAAGATACTCTCCTATCACGAGCTCTATGGGTGGACAGCGTCGTCTCTACCATCAGAGAGAAAAACAACTGCACGTTTCGCGGTGTCTTCCACAGGCAAGCGCTCGACCGCGCCGCCACCACTCTTGGCGTGAATCACGTCGTTACAGCCCACAATGCAGACGACATCGCCGAGACGGTGATAATGAAAAGTAGGCAAGTCCCTGACCCTCCGAAAACGGACGGAAGACCTCACATCTGTGGGCAGACATGCGAGGCTGCGACGTCACATAGCTAGATCGGCGTACCGCGATCTGCACACAGGGAGAAGACACGATACAGCTATCAAAGCTCTTCAAGTACGCGTATGAAAGGAGATCGTCGTGTATGTTTAGTGCACTCCTTCCTTCCGTTCACTCAAGGGATAACGGCATAGGTACGCGTACTTCGAGAAAGTAGACTACTTCTCTGCCGAATGCATCAACTTGCCAGACGCGCACCGTGGGTATGCACGCGCGTTCCTGAAAGATCCGGAGGCGGCGCGGCCTACTCTGGCGAGGCATCCGATGTGATGGATGAGGTCTGCGCGACACAGAAGGCACAGCTTGCGTACTATCCCACCTCTGCTCCTCCAATTATTTCATCTCATATGTGCTGACGATTTACTGGTCTGCATAGAGATGTGTATACGCTCTGGATACATGTCTAGCAACGACCTCTGCAAGGCCTGCTCTCTGCTTAGAGGCGCTTGAGCGCGCGGGATGTCAACTGCTGCGATCGTACGCCTACTCGCGTCTTTTGTCTTTCTGGCGTCCTTATGGTGCCTTCATAGACCGACAGAGGTCGCCGAAGCTGGCACTGGAGGCACAGTGCCAGTACCTGGTAACCCCTGAGCATTCCTTACTTCCACCCGCCAAATAGTACTATCACAAATGATAGTCCAAAGCAACCCAGGGATCAATAATCGACTGTAATAGCCAAGAATGACGTCTACGTTATTCTTTGATGTATATGGGTATGGGATATATCAAGGTTTTTATCACAACCGCCTATCGGGGCCTCCCCTGTCAAGAGGGATTGATACAGCCTGAGCCTCTTGCATCAACCACTTGGTCGAGAATCTTCCGATAAGCGCCACGTCGGTCAATGGGTCCACTGCGCCGGAGGGTACGGTGATCAACCAGAAATGGCCCTGCGCGGCAGGCGAGCTCGGCACACGCGACAGTCATTTGTTTGGTGCCCTCTCACGGCTGATCGCTCTCCACGAGCTGCCAGTCGTCCACGTCGTATGCTCGTATACTCTGGGGCGCGTCTCGAGCGACGACGTCCACGATGCGCGCGGGGCCGAAGCCCGATCGTGCTTGCTACGCTACAAACTTTGCCTCGAGCGCGTGACACTGCCCGAGGGAGCGCCGCAGCCGATGTCGTGTCGTAGCCGCAGAAAAAGAGGACGCGCCATGAACTCGAATGGTTTGGGTCCGCACAAGTCCTGCCAGAGCTGCTGGAACGGCAGTGGCCCCTTGACACGCAGGAACGGCGCAACGCCAGCATTGTACTCGAGGTGCTACGCATACGTACACTTAGAAACGCCCGTGCAACCCCCGCAAGCATCAACGTTGCAACACCAGTCGCCAACACGGGGACATAAAGGTGGAGAGTGATGTTGATGGCCCCCTAAAAATGTTCCACTCTGGCCTCATGTTTCCAACATCTTTCACCATTTCATCATTCCTCGACGCCTCTGCTGTTGACACCAATCGTTTTGTCATCTCTGGCTGGCCAATATCATGCCACACGCCTTCAGCCTTCGAACACGTTCAACGCCTCTGGCCAATTAATGTAATAACGGAAATGAAGCTACAACAATTCCTGAAGAGTTTGCTGCAGGATGCGATCATCATCGTCATTTGTAATTTCCCCGTCAACGCTCTGTCGTCCAGTCACAACTGTGGATTGAGCCGCGCATGTGGATATGAGGCCTCTCCGAGTCGCCCACTCCAATCCAAGTCAATTAGCATAATTCTTTCTCCACGGCAAATCATGTTTGGCTGGCGAAGGTCACCGTGGACCAAGCCTTGATCATGGAAAGAACGCACAATAGTTGTCAAGTCATGTTTCCACTTGTTACGAAGACGTGCGAGATCGGTTGATTGAGATGGGTACACGGCCTCCGAAATGTAGTCCGTGGCGATAACGAACCACCCTCCTGGGACTTGCCCGAAGCCAAGGATGTTTAGTGCGTGTTCCTGGTGGGCACAAAAAGCATGGAGTTCAATGGAGTACCGACGTGTGAATTTTACGACGATTTCCGTTTCCGGGCCACTTAAAGTCTTGGCGATGTAGATGTGGCAGTTGGGCGTATCGGGAATGAGCTACCTGAGAATCCTGAATTGAAGTTTCTCGTTCTCGGCGTTCTCGGCAGAAGTGGGATACCTGGGCAATTCTGAAACATACGGAAACCGGCGGTCTGCATGTGGCAATGTGGGTGGTATGAGACAATAGCGTTGCACATCTTCATCTATGTCGCGTAAGAGGGCCAATGCACCAGAAAAGGCGGCGTAAAGTGCCGTGCGGTCGTCGCCTTCGCATGCGGATGCCACGCATGATAACATGGGGGTAAGGCGGACAAGGCGGCACTGGCACCGCCCGAGGAAAATGATGCCGTAGAACGTGACATATGGGCCTAAGATTCATCTGTGTCAGACTCACTTGAACTGGGCCCAGAGATTTCCTTACCGACGACAGTTATGCCGAGACTCGGCACATTCCAGCCCTTAAACAAGATCCGGATTGATAATCCAAGGATTGTTCGTGCGAATGCGCGACGCAGCCAGTAAGCTTCATCATGGGCATCGAGCTGATGTCAACCAGTTCGTTTTTGAATTCGACGATGCATGTCACTGCCTTGTGTGGCCCACAATGGTGACCATCGGTAACGACACTTCCAATGGCGGACGCTCTGAGTTCTCTGTGCAAAATGTCCGCTAAAGTATCTATGCCTGTTTTCCTCCTTGATTCTTCGTTGTGGTAGAATCTGGTCATTTTCACTGCGAAGTCATCAACGCGTCTTTCTAAGTTGCGCTGCACCTCATCCACACGTATGCCCTTGTGAGGTCTGGAGTTGTCCATAAAGTGGCCGAAGCCATGGTAGAGGAGGGATGCCGGGGGAACCCGATCCGCCTCAGGACGGTCATCGAGGATCCTTTTGTCTGATTTTCCTTGCAACAACTTGTATTTGGCAAATCAGAAGGTGAGAATGTCAAAACTTTGAACCCTGGACAAAATCGAACTCATCGTAAACAAGGTGTCGCTTGCCAAGGGTAGTTTCTAACAAAATGAACGTCGTTCAAATAGACAAAGAAAATTTTACTCACGGCTGGGTAGGTGGACGAAAATAGAGATGTGATGCTGATGTGGTTCTGTTGGCCATATCTCAGAAATTACAGCTGTTGTTCTAAGGGAATCTGCGTTGAGGGACCGAAAATTTGATATATCAGTGGTCGCGTCATTCAAGTCTACCTGTAAAATGTAATAAACCTTACTTACACCAGTGTTAACATGGAAATAATTATGTAGCACACCTTCGTAAGCACGAGATCCCTAACGAGTACATCCCTGAGAGGATCATTCGCAGTGTTGCATGCCTCAAGAATCAGTGATTTAAGACCAAAAACGGTGTCCCCAGGTGAGATGGAGATGGGGAAGAGACCTTTGGCGCCTTCAACGAGACACCAGAAGTTATAGTTTGTAGCACTAGTGGTAGCTCTGGTAGTCGGCATTGTGGTTGTGGTTGAAGGTGCTCCAGTCACGCGATACCACTCGTCACAGATCGGTTTCGATAAGTCAGATAATTTGTTGATCTACGTACTACTGTACCCAAAATAAAAAACATTCGCCGCGCGCTTACTGTTTCTCAGAGAGGAAGATTCTATTGTGTGTATCGTCATGGATCATCATCATATGTGCCAAGGGGTGCTTTGGTCTACAGGTCGAATTGTTGGTAGTAACAATGGCCCAAGCGGTTTCTGATTAACAACCCAGTATCCTTCGAGTGATCTCTCCAGGTGTGCTGACGTCGCCGCGACCTCATACCGGTACCGTCCCATAAACTAGAGATATCCTGAACCGGCTCCCGGTTCCCAGGTGGCCCGGGCTGTAAAAAAAGATAAATCTTGAGAGAAATGCAGTCGAAGTGAAAATGTCAGGGTATACACATGCCCCTTATTGCACCTTCCCATAACACACAACAACGAAGCGAGTGAGAACTAGAAAAATTAGAGTTGGCGGAGGTGCAGGCAATGAGAGACTAATGACGTGCGAAGGAAACCGACCTCATGATTCCTTTCTCCACGCTCACCGTGCCGAGGTGGTTGCAAGTGCGCTCTCGTCATCCGGCAAGTCCTCAAAGTCTTCGGGTATGAACTGGATGTAGAAACCCCTCTTATCGGTTCTATGTGTCCACCGAGGTTAGCCCATCGCCTTCAAATAGACGAACGAGTCGGTCACGCACGAGCTGGAAATACCCAGGGACGCTGTGGGCTCTGCAATCGCCTCACGTTCGCCGGTTGGTTTGTACTCATCCTCGTATGACCAGTACGACGTCGTCCAGTCCTCATATGAGAGGAAAAAGTGCACTTCTGGTGGAGGGGAGGCTTCGGGGTATTTGAAATTCGACGAAATTACGGCAGACGTGCGATGTCCCGTTACTTTTTGTTGTCGAGAGACATTTAGTATAAGAGTTCTGGTGAAGGCGCGACACGCGGTTAAGCTGCCACCTACTGAGAATCATGGTGTCGGGGGTGATGTTGCTCCCCCGCGCAAATCGGGCGACGTTTGCCACAATGCTCTGCCAGCGCGCACTTTTTTCACTTGGGTCGTCTTTCGGCTTCTGATGTATCGAGAATTGGTGTTGGTAGGAGATGGAAGTCGGATTCCGGAACGTAAATCTGAGTGAAATCAATCCTGTTTTTTGTTCTCAAAATGAGTGCGTCGTCATACCTGACGATATCCGGCATAACCTCTGAAATGTGCATTTCCTCGAATTGTCCCTCGAAAACGTGTCCCGTCAGCCGTCGCTTCCGGAATGGCTCATCCTCCCCTAGGATCTTGGCGTACAAGGGTCCGAGGACGTGGCTTATGTTTCCCACGCTAACGAACGTCTTCTTGGTCGACGCGGGGTCGGGACTGGCGACCAAGAAACCGACATCGCCATACGTAGCTTTGGAGAAGAGGCCACCGCGATCGTCGAGCCCCCACGAGGCCATAGACGCTCGAAGCTCCTGCAGGATCGACGTAGTCCAATCCGCATCACGAAGATCGACGAGGAGCGTTTCGGAGACCTGTGCGGGTGACGCGGTGCCGGAGAGTAAGATTGAACCTGCGATTTGATTGGCCAGTTGGCGGGCCCTTCTGGTACGGTCTGTGTCGTGTCCGAGTCAGCGGTTTGCATAATTTGTCTCGCCTCAACGTCGCTGACCATCTTCACCCACACCAAGGATCGTCCCCGGGTACCGTTCTCCGAATATCTGGAGAACAGGATCAAAATACAGTACTAATCATCCACGAAACGACAAGGGTACTTGCCTCATGACACAGCCACACCAATGGCCCTCGATGATTCTGGGGCTGTTGGTCTGACGCAATATCTCCGCCGATGACAAGATTTCCCCGGTTATTTACGACCAAGCTTGAGAGCATCGCAAGTGATGGCTGCTCTTGTTGGTCATAGATAGCTGGCCATCTCCCGGTGCTTGCCAACATCGTGAGACCAGCCTTGTAAAGTAGTCAAACACCATTCCTACACAGGATAAACCACGGGAAGCCCACCCTGAGATGCTCGGCCTGGTTGTTGCGTGCGTGTTAGCGTTGGAAAATCTATTCACTGCGGACTGACAATACGGGTGGCAATCGCAGCGACTTCCAAAAGATGTCCTTGCTGAAGATAAGGTGTGATGAACGCGCGTATATCGGTGATCCCCACTACGAAGATGTTAAGGATAGTTGGCGGCAGACCACAGGCCCTTCGTACCGTTGTGTATGATAATGAACTCGGGGTTTGCGGATGTTTGTTGGGAGACTCCATAGAGCTGTGGAAAACGGGCGTCCCTAGGTGCGAATCAGCACTCGTTGAACGTTGGGCCACACCTGCGCACCAGACACTCTTCAAAAATCCGAGGTCTTCCCTTTTCCGCTGAAATGAGGACCGATGTGAGTCACCGCTTAAACGGGTGCAAAAGAGACACGTGCCTTCTTTCCTTCTCGCCCTTCGTATCGCTTTACTAGCACCTGCCGTCCATTTATGCTCGCCTCAGCCAAGTTCTGCCACCATCCGCCGCCCATGGGGGTCATCCCATGCAGTACTAAGTCAGAGCGGTGCACCAGCGGGAACTATAAAAACAAATGCATTCAAGAAAGAACGGTCTACATGGCTTTTGAACTCACCCCGTCGTCATCTTGGGGGCGTAAACCCCTCTTAAACCCCACGATCATCTGGGAATGCATATCCTGCACTTGCCTAACAAGTCCTGTCTCTTGTGACAATGTCGCTTGCAGTGACTGGCTCATGATGTGCTGGAGCTCAACGAGTACGGTGTTCTGTTCATGACGTTATAGTCACGGACTTCAGTAGTACAGTGAAGCGTACCTGGAATTGGGACACGGTGTCAATGAGCTGAAGCTCGAAGTCAGTAATCTTGTCCTTGATTCTGTCTTTCTTAACGAAGCGGGTAAACATATTTGTCTTGGCAAGATCACACATCCAGTCCTTGATAGAGAGAAGTAACCTGTACGAATAGTCATCAGCATTACTTAGTACAGCTTGTGAGCCATACGACGCCTACGATTCGAACCGATCTACAGATTCCTTCAGCGATGGAGGAGCAGGGTCCCACTTCCCATCCATTGTATCACGTATATTGAGCACGAAAGCGGTCGCGCGGCGCGCAAGCCGCAAACAAGAATCCTTGTTCGACTTCACTTGCTGAAGAATCATGCCTTAACCTCGAGAACGGGTAGCAGAGAACACGTTACGCACCTGGACGGTGTCCAAGATAACACGTAAGACCGAAACAGCAGTGCCAAGCTGCATAGCACCCGCCAAACTGTCTGCGAGCTGGAGAGAAAGTTGTGCTGCGGGCACCAATTCATTTGTGCCGGGGAGGGGGCCGCCAATGCTTCTGCCTCTACGTGGCATCTTTAGAGGTAGTTGGTACACAAGAGCCAATGTCTGTAGTTGATGGGAGGCAGCTGCGAGGAAGGTCCAGGTTTTAAGTGGTGTATGCAGATGTGACGGAAGGAACAACGACGTGCGGCAAATGTGAAAGGGTCTAGACGAATCGTCATTCCTAATATACGACCAGGGTAAGATGTTTATACTGCATTCGCGTGGACTTAGTCGCTCGTGTGTTTACGGCATATGTCTGGTACCTTGTATTTAAGGGACACTCATGGCGAACCCTGCAAGGTCCGATTTCAATGCGATAGGAATGCACTCAGTTGCACGAATCTCAAACAGAGGCCACTAAAGGGCATGATGTCTCGAGGTTTCAACGTTTCAACCGACAAGATGTGAGGTGAGTAACGGTGATGTGGGAGAACGCCGTATGTGCCCACCAATTGCCGATCTACTTCCTTGTCAACGTGATCCCCGACGGAAAAGATTGATGAAGAGCAGCTGACAGAACGAGAACTAGAAGAGCGAAGAAAGATTGTTCTATGTAGACACAGTTCTATACGGCCTGGAGCACAACGAAGGTCGCTTGGCTACAATGTGTATGAAGCCCAGATTTTAGTGACTAGAACTAGAACTGGGGCAATGCAAATTGCACTAAACACTCCCGGTATGCACAGAACTTTCACAACACCACCATTCGAGGGTCGACTGCGCCAGAATCTCTTGCCAATTACGGAGTATGACTTCAAGCCGTAGTAACGGCGACACCAAAGACAGAAGCAGTGTTTCCATCATGACACCTCCAATCAATCAAAACGAATCATCGAAGAACGCGGCGAAACACAGGAGTCCTCTGATGCGCAGCGAGGAGTGTGAGGTATTGGTGCTTGGGGCTACAATGCGCAGTGAAAGAGACAATCGGTTGCATCACATACAATTGGCCAAGGAGTGGCCAAGAGGCGCAGCCTGTTCCAAGTGTCCGGTATGCAGGCCGACAGAGGCTCGGAGCGGTACCAAATTTGGGTTGCGCAGCCTGTTCCGCTTCCGGGGCGGGCGGCAATCAAGGGGCAGAGCGGCTTCAAAACCCTCAGCCTTGCTTACCCGCCGTGCATCTTTCCATCTTCTCTTTCATCCTCAACTACAAAAATCCTTTCTCCACTCAACGGTAATCAACTATGGAAGACGAAGTCGCCGCTCTTGTTAGTTCTTCATTTTATCAACCCATCGGTCAAAATCATGCCTTCTGATCGGACATCACATCCAGGTTATCGACAACGGTTCTGGCATGTGCAAAGCCGGCTGTAGGTGCTCCAGTGACTTCTACACGTTTGGAGACTCATTTTATCCTCAGTTGCCGGGGATGATGCCCCTCGTGCCGTTTTCCCGTGGGTTATGGGTCATTGGTTCCAGGCTGTAGCATCTAAGGTCTTTTGTATGACAGATCTATCGTCGGTCGCCCTCGCCATCAGGGTGTGATGGTGGGTATGGGTCAGAAGGACTCCTACGTCGGGTGAGCAGACGTTCACTACCCTCGTGCTGTCCTGTGACTTACGTGTTACAGAGATGAGGCACAGTCGAAGCGTGGTATTTTGACCCTGAAGTACCCGATCGAGCACGGTATCGTCACCAACTGGGACGATATGGAGAAGATTTGGCATCACACCTTCTACAACGAGCTGCGCGTTGCCCCAGAAGAGCACCCCGTCCTGCTCACTGAGGCTCCGCTCAATCCCAAGGCGAACCGGGAGAAGATGACCCAGATTATGTTCGAAACGTTCAACGTGCCCGCATTCTATGTACAGATCCAGGCCGTGCTATCACTGTATGCCTCAGGTCGTACGACTGGTATCGTGCTTGATTCTGGAGATGGTGTTTCGCACACCGTGCCGATCTATGAGGGTTTCGCGCTCCCTCATGCCATCCTGCGCCTCGACCTTGCTGGCCGCGACATCACCGACCTTCTCATCAAGAACCTCACAGAACGTGGCTATCCTTTCACGACATCTGCCGAACGTGAAATCGTTCGTGACATCAAGGAGAAGTTATGCTACGTCGCTCTCGACTTCGAACAGGAGCTTCAGACGGCCGCGCAGTCCTCGGCACTCGAAAAGAGCTACGAGCTTCCCGATGGACAGGTTATTACTATTGGCAACGAGCGGTGAGCGCGTTGATTACGTTTCCATAATTTCAACTGAACGCTAGGCAGGTTCCGCGCACCCGAGGCTCTCTTCCAGCCCTCTTTCCTCGGCCTCGAGGCTGCCGGCATTCACGAGACGACGTGGGTGGTAATTTTCCATGACTTTACTCGCATATTAACACTTTTTTCACAGATACAACTCTATTTTCAAGTGCGATCTTGACGTTCGTCGTGACTTATATGGCAACGTGGTCCTCTCTGGCGGCACGACCATGTTCCCTGGCATCGCAGACCGTATGCAGAAGGAGCTCACGAGCCTCTCTCCCGCGAGCATGAAGGTCAAGATCGTCGCTCCTCCCGAACGCAAATACTCCGTCTGGATCGGTGGTTCCATTCTTGCGTCGCTCAGCACGTTCCAAAATCTCTGGTGCTCCAAGCAAGAGTACGACGAATCTGGTCCCGGTATTGTACACCGCAGTACGTATCCACCTTATCTTGAGCTCGCCTTTCTGACACCCCCATAGAGTGTTTCTAGGCAAGTAAGCATGCGCGTGCACTTTGGAGTATATTTGGCTTACGTACTTCGTTACGCTCGGTTGATGTTTCCCTTACGCATACATACGTAGTCTTTTCTGCCTAGTGGTGTATAACAATTCATAGAAAATGAAGAAGTACCTCATGACGAACGCTTACGACCTGAAATACCAGTAGAACGAACAGTGCCGATCGTTCTAACGGTCACGATTTACATTTCAAACCTCGTCCCTACCAGACGCCCCATGGAAGGAGGAAACAACTCCATGCTAGATAACAGCATACCATGCTACCCATTCCAAGACTGACCAGCGACCAACCTATGCAATTCTTCCGGGTTTGGTGAGCAATCAAATGGTGTTCGCCCCTCGGCGTCGACTATATTTGGATCTGCACCATACCGCAACAGCGTCCGGATAACTGCTCTCCAAAAAAACTTCTGCGCCAGTACCGCGAGGTGGAGCGCGGTCTGGCCGTTCTGTGTCGTAGCATTGACATCCGCACGGTGCTCTAGTAGCACCTTCATGGTGGTGTCGAAGTAGCCGTCCGCTGCCGCGTGGTGTAAAGGAGTCATGCCCGAATCGTCCCGGGCATCCACGTCCGCACCATTCTGGAGCAACACGCGCACGATTCGTGGGTCCTCGCTCCACGACCATCCTGCGGCCCAGTGCAAAGGGGTGAGGTTTCTGCTGTCCACGCAATGGGGGCTTGCGCCGTGTTCCAATAAGGTCGACATGATTTTGTCAGACGACCCCTCTTGTGCAATCCTTTGTAACGGGGTGAGTCCCGAGTCGTCAAGCGCGTGGACGTTCGCCCCATACGCAAGTAGAATCTGCACCACTTTGACGTCTTGCTGCGTCGCGGCCATGTGAAGGGGAGTCTGCATACGCCAGTCCGTTGCTTCCACGTTTGCACCTTTCTCGAGAAGATGGCGGACTGCGTCGTGGCCAAGTTGCGATCTCGCCGCCATGTGTAAAGGTGTCTCCCTCTTCACACCGGAGACCGCGTCCACCTTCGCCCCGCGCTCCAACAGGAATTTGACACTTTCTCTACCACCCACACTCTGCGCGGCCATGTGCAGAGGGGTGAGACCATCCAGATCAGTAGCGTCGACATTTGCTCCACATCCAACAAGTACTTTGACGGAGTCAATCCCTCGGTGCCAGACACCGGCAGCAGCGTGAAGTGGGGTGCGGAGCTGGCCATTCAGCGCGTTGACGTCGGCCGCGTATGAGAGTAGATGTTGGACGCTTGTGATCCCATAAGGATTAGCAGCGGCATTGTGAAGGGGTAGCTGTCCGCGATTACAAGGCGCTTGAATACTTGCACCGCGTTGCAGTAGTAGCAACACACTATTTTGACCGTACCCGTTTTGGGCTGCGATATGAAGGGGAGTTCTCCCACTGTCATCCGCGACCGTGACATCCGCCCTAAGGTCGAGAAGAGCCCGTACAACGTGTTCTCCATCCCAATTAGATGCCGCTAGGTGAAGAGGGGTTTCTCCTTCCGTATTCCTGGCATTAATGTCGGCACCAGACTCAACAAGTACTCGCAGAGTTGACTCGTCCGCGAATTTCGCGGCCCAGTGGAGTGCCGTCAGGCCGCGCGACTCGGAGCCCTGAGCGTTAGCAGTATCGAGACCCTTTTCCAAAATGGCCTTAACGACGTATGGGAGGGAGAGGCGGGCGGCTAAGTGGCATACGGACATAGTCATGTGGATACCGTCATCGCTATCGTCCAAGATGAGACGATGTTAATGGATAAGGTTAGGGCCTTGCGTACCGTTTTCTGTTGTAATGCTCCGACCAAAACTGTCGGCAATGCGTCGACTGCATGAATTCACAGAACGTGGAGACACATTTCTCTCCAGAAGACCCAGAAGCTCTGAGATGTCGTGGCCACAATTCGCTTGCGTAGGCTAAGAACGGGTGACGATCTATGCCGTTCCAATGTACGCTTTTCGCAATTAGTTGAAGATATTTGAGACAATCTTCGGCGATGGCGACTTGGGCGTCAGGAAGAGGATAGATATGATAACCCATCAGCGACGAGCCCAGCACTGTAGGATTCTGCAAGAGAAACTCCTTGACAGAAGAGTGGATGAGTTGAACTTTAGCGTCCTGAGACCTCCCGGAGACGTCTGTGCAGTGGACAAGATGGAAACAGTCTTCGATCAGAGTAATCGGCTTATTTACGCATCGCGACATGTCCCATGATTGCTGCATGTCGTGGACAGCAACTGCCTCGGAGAGTTCATGAAGGCTCATAGGATGCTCTGCGCAGACCACCCAGCGCAGAACCCTCTTCGCTCGAGCGAGTCTAGGGGAAGGCAGACGGTCGATGGATTGCAAGCAGCGAGTGAAGGTGGGGTGAAGACCCCTCGTGAGTGATTGTAGGGCATTATGAATGTCATAGTCGGTTCTTTGTTCTTGGAGATGGGCAATTTGTAATTGCACCCACAGAAACCTGAAGGCGTTCCCTCAGTAACGAAACAGAAAAGGGGGACAAGAGAAATATCTCACGTTCCATCTGCGCCTTCTCTTAGAGTTTTCAGTACCCCTTTCAGTAAGTTTGGGTCCCCGACTTCGACGTGCCTTGCAGAAGAGTCCTCGTCACCCACCAGTCTCACCTTGCGACCGACATACTGATGGATATCATTTTTTACATCTTGATCCGTGATTGCAATTAATGGGAGGTTCTTAAGAGCGTTCCAAATATCTTCTTCGTTCCGGCTAGTGAGAAGTAATCTCGCGTCATTGCCCAAAGATATTAGTAAGGGTAACAGCTCCTCGCGTGTGGTGCGGTCGCACTCGTCCAGTGCGTCGATGACCAGAAATACTGGCCTGGTCCTTTCCAGATAGTTGCAAGCTGTCCTCAGAGAACTGCATAGGTTTTCTAAAGAGTGTGCTATAGAGAATGGATCTAGCTCGAGGCTGCCCCAGGGACCGGCGGGAAGTTGCCTCAGAATTTGGTGGAGAAGAGTGGCGAGAAGGGATCGAGGATCGTGCTTTTTGGGATTGTCGTGTTCGCAATAAAAGAAGGCCACGGCAGCTCGTTTCCCTGATATCGGTGGATTCCTCACCCATTCGATCACGATAGACCTAAGATTCGAAATTCGTTATAGGCGAGTCCATGTAAAAACGTCGAACCACGTACGCGAGGACAGTCTTCCCAACCCCAGCTTAAACGGTCAACCGCACGATGATGAATAAAACAAGAACAAAACTCACGTTTGCCGTGGACCCATAACAGCCGGTTGGGTGGATTGAGTGCCCAATCCAAAAATTCTTCTCGATTTATTAGCCATTCCCCTGTGTTGTGGTCCGGAGGAAGAACACGGAGACAATGCGTATGTTTGAATTGACAATCCTCATAGGGAAGCATAGCGAGAAAATCTCGACGCTTATCATCTGCGATCAAGGGTGCCGGTCAATGCGCCACGCTAGTGCAAAAAGATGGTGGTGCACCGACTCCACACCCTCTCGATATCTTGCCGATGGTGACCGACACGGTCTGCATGCACGACTTCGCGCTCGAGTACCTCTCGACGACGCTGCAGACCCTGCGTAATGTCCTCGATGGTTTTGTTCCACGGGTTTATCCCCCTCAACAAGACTGACACCCCAGCTGGCACACGCACGTGTCCATCGTAATCAGATCAGCGCCGGGGATCAACCTGAAGCGAACGGACACTCACAACGTGCAGCACCTCCCCTCTTCAAAAATACGTCTCGAACCGCGGAGCAGACCAAAATAATATCGTGATACACGTCCGCCAAGGCCTACGAAGAGAGCGTGGCGTCAATTTTGATGTGCTGCATAAAGCGACAAAAAAGAATTACCTGCTGCACGGGAATTGAATTACAATAGATCTCAACGGCATAGTCTTGGTAATAAGAGAGTGACTGAGATATCTCCTCCAAGATTCCCACAATTCGCTCGAAGTAGTCCGATAGTCCATTGACAGCCTAATGTAGTCATAGCATACAACGTTTGGGTGGATAGTGCGCATAAGGAATAAGTTGCACAAAGGAAAATGTGGCGACACCATACCTTGACCACGAATCTGAGCGCTCCGAACACGATCGCTCCAAGTTGCGCTCCTGGGATAGAACCGACGAAGTTGCTCACTAGATCAAAGTATGATTCCAGCGGCTTAACGACGGCCGCGAAGCGAACAAGAAATCGGCGCGTGCGGCTCTGCGCTGAATGGGAGCTGTTGAGCTGTTGTACGGCAGCAATAACGTCTCCTGCGGTGCAGTGTTCGAATGCTTCCCTGTCCTCTGTCCGCAGGGATTCGAGATGATTCCGGAGGGCCTGATCAAAAATTGGGTTTTGTGGTCTGTGCCTTGACATAGCTGTTATATTAACCCGAGCCGTGGTTCAAGGGTACTGTCGCTCGA
Source organism: Lactarius sp. MG121 (assembly GCA_003315925.1). Taxonomy (NCBI): domain Eukaryota; kingdom Fungi; phylum Basidiomycota; class Agaricomycetes; order Russulales; family Russulaceae; genus Lactarius; species Lactarius sp. MG121. The sequence continues at coordinate 41,505 of QFDY01001998.1, forward strand.
GACTGGGGCACAGGGTATCATACATCTCATATCCTGCATCTCCAACGCACTCGTTTACAAGCGCTGTGCACGTCACCTGACAGGGCTGCAAACTTCAAACTGTCGACTCGAATGCAGCCAGCATATAACACTGGGGTCGGGAGTTGATCGATCAATTCTCGGTTCCAGTGTAAAGTGTGATTCGAGCTTGGTGCCACTACTTCTAATCGCGAGTGTGGAGGAATAAATTAATCTGATATAGGACGAAATGCAATCTGATACGCTAAAGCAAATCAAAAATAGCCATAGAATACAAAGTCAACGACAACGGACGACCCAGCATCCCTAGATCTTGGGGGGAAACACATCCGTCTGCGCGTCTATCACTCGTGTGCATTGGGGAACAGTTCTTGGCGCACTTCGTCTGCCTCTGCCTGTTCTGCGTCCAACGGTCCCTGGACTTTCGCCTTTGCCACCTGCGGGCTCGGCGCTGCGCTTTCTGTGACCCTTGACGATAAAGAGTCATTCGAGGAAGGAATATTCTCTTCAGTGGCCGCCGACGCCGACGATGTCTCGCCTCCCGGCGTCTCTGCGGGTTTCTTGTCGTGCTTTTGAGTATCCTCGCTAGACGACGAGGCTGCGCCGACAGAACTAATAGCTTTTGGTTCGTCATCCGCGACAGGTGGCGGAATGCCCATGTCTTCACTCTTGATATCGGCTTGCGGATGCGGAGCAAAAATGTCGCGACCAGGTTCGGCTTTCCCAGGGTTCACGGCGGTTCCCTCGGCTTGTACTTGTATGTTGGGGGCCTGGCCAAGGTGGTCCTCGACAACTATCGCCCCACGCCCGTCTGGCTCGCCACCGATAGTGGCAAGGGGTGCGGCGGCGGCGCTAGATTTCTGCGGCGTGGCAAGGATGGAACCTTTATATTGTGAGTACTGGAATGCGCGTCAGCCAGCTGCAAAGGAAAAGAAAGTCAAAGCATACATCATCTAAGAAATCGTCACTGGAATCACAAAGCCTGTTAGCGGTGACAGTATGGGATACTTTAGCGATCTCCTACCAGCTGAAGTCCCAAGTCTTCAACCATTGCGCATTATGGCATTGTTCCTTTGTCCATGGGTTCCCATACGACAGCGGGCTGAAGATAGAGAAGTTCCAGATCGCGAGAATAGCGAGAACCGCCGCAATTTGGAGACGCCAACGTGGGCGAAGCGTCGATGTCAAAAAGTCAAATACGGCACAAAGCAGCAAAATCGCGAAGTATAGTGCGGGAAGGTAGTGGTGCAAGAATAGCTGACGGCCCATGAGGAAGAACGGGAAGTAATGAAGACCCCATCCCATGAAAAGGAAGCCACATAACGTGTCGTACTTGACGACCTTGGCTAGAAAAGGTTGATTTGATCCGTTAGTGGTCATGCATACAGGAGGAATTGCTCACTATTTTCGAAATCTCTATAGCCACGCTGCGCGCGAAGGATGAGGAGGCCTCGTACTGCAACGTAACCGGCTATTGCGGCTGAACTCAACCACCAGATCATAGGGTTGCCAATGAGATAGATTTGACGATGGTCTTTAACCCAAAAGTTCTGGGCAGTTTTTATCAGCAATCTCATGAAAGATATGGGTGTGAACCCTCACAATACCGCGAAGTAGCCGAGGCCACGAGGAAGGACGGGAATCAAATGTATGTCGATCCGTAAGTCCCGCGTTTGTCTGCCACATCACTTGCTGGAGCTCGAAAAACTTATCGAAGAAGCTCATTTTGGGGTAGTTGACCTTCGGTGCATTCGGGGGCACTACAAGTGGCGTCAGCCTGGGTTATTGATTACTTTTATGCGCGTCCTTACGTTTAGGATGATCACTCGACTCGATCATCCACAACGAGTTTGGCCTCACAGCATTTTTGTTGCACGTCACCTCTTGCTGTTCATAACCCCACGATGGCAGCTTGACTTTGTGTGAGAATAGGTAGCATCCAGTAAGGGCGTGTCTCAATCTGAACCTCGTCCCTAGTGTGCGCACACGACGGCTGGACACTGGGTCGTTCTTGCTGCCTCTCTCTATTTCCACAATCCAGTCGTCATTCATGTCACCAGCAAAGCCCGCCATGCCATATGCGGACACTTCGTTCTGGAAGTCCACCTCAGAGACCGGTGGGCGGTAGTCGTGAGAATGCATGTTCTTCTCAGTGACAATATGCCTAAGCTTGATGCGCGAACCAGCTTCAATGTAAACCAGTTCCGGGAGATCCAACCAGTCCGTCTCGGGATGATTGTCTTGCGTCGCGTTGATTATACGCCAATCGTTATTTTCGTCAAGGTGCGGATACAGCGTAACTTGCTGCTCTGTAAAGACCGATCAGGTAACAGTGATGGCAACATGGAAGAAACGTACGTTGGCTGCCACCAGGGTAATTGTGGGAATGGGAATGCAAATAACCACCCTGAGTGTTGACATGGCGTATGGTCACTTTTGAACCGAGTGCGACATCTGCGGAAGCCAAGTGATAAATATTCGCTTTGGTACGTGCATTTATCTGGCGTACCTGCGTTTGTATCTGCCATGCCGCGACCACCCAATGTATGCTGAAATTCCGCACTCATGAAGCCATCCCCCTCACCCGAATTTTCAAGGACCAAGAAATGTATCTCGAACATGGCCATGTAGAAGACGATCGGAATGAGAATGAGGCAGATGGCGCGGGCATAAAAATGTTTGATCCATAGCTTCGGCGGAACACGCAGGTTGCCAAGCAGCGTCCACAACTGCCGGATAGTCTCAAACCCGACGGTAGCGATGGTGAACAAGCCCACCCACTTGCTACTGACGACTGCGCCGAGAGACAGACCTGTGAGAGCGAGCCAACTCCACCAACGGTTCGTGAACGGCGCGTGCTTGTCTTCGTTACAAAACCCGGTCCAAAGGAAGATGGTGAGCGCAGTGAAGAAGACAAGTGGTGAATCGAGAAGGATGTGTCTCGATTGGGTAAGTAGGGCGTTCTCGAAGATGAGGAACAGTGAGGCGAGGAGAGCAGTGGTAGCGCGGCAGTCGAGACCACGGAGAGTCAGATAGGCAAGAGGGATGGTGGCAATTCCAAGAGTCGCGGGAACCATGCGCATGGCTACATATGGTGTATTTTCGTATAGCCTGGTGTAGCGAACCAAACAATTAGACTCTGATACTCTGGAAAACGAAAATACATACTTTCCGATTTCCGCGAAATCAAAGTGGCCGTGATAGCCGGACACGAAAGCCGCGAGGGTGATCAGAAGTTTGGCCAGCGGGGGGTGGACGTCCACGAAATATCGTGTCTTGATATAGCGCGAGGCGAACTTACCAAAATGCACTTCGTCGAATCTAATGAATTATGCATGAACCATCAGTGTCCCTTTAATATGACATAGAAGGATATCGCGTACACCACACTATTGGGTTTTGAAATACGGAACAGGCGCACCGCCGAAGCGATGACGACGAGGACGATAAGTAACTTCCATTCGCCAGGGGTGATGTCGTATCCGCCGGGGGCATAGCCCGACTTGCGGGTAGGACCGTAGCCGAGAGACGCTGCAGCTCGACGCTCGTCAGCATCTAAATGACCTTCTTTGGGTGGGAATCGTGGCACGGGCTGGTGGTGACTTGGAGGAGGTGAAGGCGGACGCCTAGCACGCACTGCCCCAGAAGGCATTTTTTAATGGGACGAATAAGGAGACCAGCCTACAAGTGGTCAAAATAGGGGTCTGAGAGAAGGACAGAAGTGAAGAACGAATGTGGTGGCAAGTCGGTTGTCACCCAGACCCAGCCAGTAAAGCGGTGCAACCCGGATATACAGTCGGGCCGCTAGTTCCGACAAGATTACACGTATAGACAGTACTGCTGAACATACTACGGTACGGTGTACTAAACTGTTCTTTCTATACTGCCTCCCGCTTTCGCGGCGCCGCGCGTAAAATGTCGTCCACTCTGTAGGAATGACGACACAAATTAAAATCGTACACGTCTGATTAAAAACAAACAACTCTTACCTGATGATCATCTCAGCCGCTTCGGTAGCACTAAGAACGACCTGCCGCTTGAGCTTGTAACTCTCCGTGACCCCGAGCTCCTTCATGGAGCCGATAGAACCCTCATCCATGTCTAGCCGCGACGATTACTACTCAGCTAACATGTCAGTAAGGAACAAAGGCACTCACTCAGGCCCGCGTCAGTTTGCCCGTCGTGATGTGCCGCTCGCAACCTCGCTACCAGATCAGATGAATCGTACCCGGCGTTGTCTGCCAGTATGGTCGGTATTTGTCGCAGTGCGCGCGCAAACGCCTCGGCCGCGATCGCTTTCTTTCCGCGGACCTTCTTTGCTCTTTCTTCCACCTCCACGCTCATTAACATCTCAGAGCATCCTCCGCCAAGCACGACACGCGTCTCCTTCACCGTTTGCGACAGCACTGACAACGCATCGTGCAAGGAGCGCTCGGCCTCGTCGACCATCTGGTTAGTAGAACCACGCAACACGACCGTGCATGCCTCGCCAGCCGCAACGCCCGAGAATTTGATGAGCTGAGAAACCGTCTGTGAGATGGTGAAGTCTTGGGCAGGCCACAGCAGGGCTCCACCTTATCCTCCCCAATCATGATCTCTTCGATCAAGTCGCATCGACCGAGCTTGACGAGTTCTGGCCGGTCGAACGTGCTCGTGATCTCCCCACCAGTGACCAGTGACAAACGTTCAACACCTTCGAAGTCGGCATGCTCGATCGACATGATGCCCTTCTCCGCGAGGATGCTTTCAGGGTAGTTGTAAATCAGTTGTCGATTAACAAAGACGTTGATCCCGTGTGATGCGATGGCCTCCACCTTGGCTTTCATTTTTTCCTATAATCACAAGTCAATAACCTGAACGTCCAGGGTAGTAGCATATACGCACT